>CM023624.1:18354570-18423751 GCA_013358685.1 Antennarius maculatus
GTGTCGTGTTGTGTGTGCGGGTGTGTGTGTGTGCGTGTGTGCGGGTGTGTGTCTGTGTGTGTGTGTGTGTGTTGTGTGTGTGTGTGTTGTGTGTGCGGGTGTGTGTGTGTGTGTGTGTGCGGGTTGGGTGTGTGTGTGTGTGTGTGCGGGTGTGTGTGTGTGTGTGTGTGTGTGTGTGTGTGTGTGTGTGTGTTGTGTCGTGTGTGTGCGTGTGTGTGTGTGTGTGTGTGGTGTGTGTGTGTTTGTTGATGTGTGTGTGTGTGTGTGCGGGTGGTGTGTGTGTGTGTGTGTGTGTGTGTGTGTGTGTGTGTGTGTGTGTGTGTTCCAGCTAAGCCCATCAGACCAGGCCAGCTTCCAGGAGGCTCTCCGGCCCTCAGGGCCAAGTTGGTGAGCCACAGCCAGTGGAGCGGCGTGAGAGAAGGATACGACAGCAGGTTGGAGGAAACAAACGTCACACAGAAATGTTTAGGAACACAAAGCAAAGCAGTGACATGACAGAAAAATGGATGATCTGCTGTGTGGTGTTCTTCCCTTTCAGCTCCTGAGGGTGGCGCTCTCTCACCGGATCAGAATCCCAGACCCAGAGATGTTGTTGTCTCCCTGGTCCATTCCCCCGTCATTAGAATGTATATTTACACTGTATATAAAGATGGTGTCTACTGACCAACAGCTTCACACAATCAGCACATTATGAAACATTTTGCTTTAAAAATGGGCCAAAACACTAAAAAGCTGACATGAAATGAAACCGAATAATTAAAGAACAATTTTAAAACACATCAGGTGTCCTGAGTCAGTCAATAATGACAGAGTTCTAATGTTTCATCATGTGGAGCTTCTCTGGAGGATGTGGGGGGGTGGGTCTCCTCATCCTGGACCTGATGAACCTCCACCTGAGGGTAACACTGAGGGTAACACTGAGGGTAACACTGAGGGTAACACTGAGGGTAACACTGAGGGTAACACAGGGTAACACTGAGGGTAACACTGAGGGTAACACCTGAGGGTAACACTGAGGGTAACACTGAGGGTAACACTGAGGGTAACACTGAGGGTAACACCTGAGGGTAACACTGAGGGTAACACTGAGGGTAACACTGAGGGTAACACAGGGTAACACTGAGGGTAACACCTGAGGGTAACACTGAGGGTAACACAGGGTAACACTGAGGGTAACACCTGAGGGTAACACTGAGGGTAACACCTGAGGGTAACACTGAGGGTAACACCTGAGGGTAACACTGAGGGTAAAACCTGAGGGTAACACTGAGGGTAACACCTGAGGGTAACACTGAGGGTAACACTGAGGGTAACACCTGAGGGTAACACTGAGGGTAACACTGAGGGTAACACAAGGTAACACTGAGGGTAACACAGGGTAACACTGAAGGTAACACTGAGGGTAACACTGAGGGTAACACCGAGGGTAACACCTGAGGGTAATACCTGAGGTTAACACTGAGGGTAACACTGAGGGTAACACCTGAGGGTAACACTGAGGGTAACACCTGAGGGTAACACTGAGGGTAACACCTAAGGGTAACACTGAGGGTAACACCTGAGAGTAACACTGAGGGTAACACTGAGGGTAACACTTGAGGGTAACACTGAGGGTAACACTGAGGGTAACACTGAGGGTAACACAGGGTAACACTGAGGGTAACACCTGAGGGTAATACTGAGGGTAACACTGAGGGTAACACTGAGGGTAACACCTGAGGGTAACACTGAGGGTAACACTGAGGGTAACACAGGGTAACACTGAGGGTAACACTGAGGGTAACACCTGAGGGTAACACTGAGGGTAACACAGGGTAACACTGAGGGTAACACCTGAGGGTAACACTGAGGGTAACACCTGAGGGTAACACTGAGGGTAACACAGGGTAACACAGGGTAACACTGAGGGTAACACCTGAGGGTAACACTGAGGGTAACACTGAGGGTAACACTGAGGGTAACACAGGGTAACACTGAGGGTAACACTGAGGGTAACACCTGAGGGTAACACTGAGGGTAACACAGGGTAACACTGAGGGTAACACCTGAGGGTAACACTGAGGGTAACACCTGAGGTTAACACTGAGGGTAACACCTGAGGGTAACACTGAGGGTAACACTGAGGGTAACACCTGAGGGTAACACTGAGGGTAACACATAAGGGTAACACTGAGGGTAACACCTGAGGGTAACACTGAGGGTAACACTGAGGGTAACACAAGGTAACACTGAGGGTAACACAGGGTAACACTGAAGGTAACACCTGAGGGTAACACTGAGGGTAACACTGAGGGTAACACCTGAGGGTAACACTGAGGGTAACACCTGAGGGTAACACTGAGGGTAACACCTAAGGGTAACACTGAGGGTAACACTGAGGGTAACACCTGAGGGTAACACTGAGGGTAACACTGAGGGTAACACAAGGTAACACTGAGGGTAACACAGGGTAACACTGAAGGTAACACTGAGGGTAACACTGAGGGTAACACAGAGGGTAACACCTGAGGGTAATACCTGAGGTTAACACTGAGGGTAACACTGAGGGTAACACCTGAGGGTAACACTGAGGGTAACACCTGAGGGTAACACTGAGGGTAACACCTAAGGGTAACACTGAGGGTAACACCTGAGGGTAACACTGAGGGTAACACCTGAGGGTAACACTGAGGGTAACACCTGAGGGTAACACTGAGGGTAACACCTAAGGGTAACACTGAGGGTAACACCTGAGGGTAACACTGAGGGTAACACCTGATGGTAACACTGAGGGTAACACTGAGGGTAACACTGAGGGTAACACTGAGGGTAACACCTGAGGGTAACACTGAGGGTAACACTGAGGGTAACACTGAGGGTAACACTGAGGGTAACACAGGGTAACACTGAGGGTAACACTGAGGGTAACACCTGAGGGTAACACTGAGGGTAACACAGGGTAACACTGAGGGTAACACCTGAGGGTAACACTGAGGGTAATACCTGAGGGTAACACTGAGGGTAACACCTGAGGGTAACACTGAGGGTAACACCTGAGGGTAACACTGAGGGTAACACCTGAGGGTAACACTGAGGGTAACACTGAGGGTAACACCTAAGGGTAACACTGAGGGTAACACTGAGGGTAACACCTGAGGGTAACACTGAGGGTAACACTGAGGGTAACACAGGGTAACACTGAAGGTAACACTGAGGGTAACACTGAGGGTAACACTGAGGGTAACACCTGAGGGTAATACCTGAGGTTAACACTGAGGGTAACACTGAGGGTAACACCTGAGGGTAACACTGAGGGTAACACCTGAGGGTAACACTGAGGGTAACACCTAAGGGTAACACTGAGGGTAACACCTAAGGGTAACACTGAGGGTAACACCTGAGGATAACACTGAGGGTAACACTGAGGGTAACACCTGAGGGTAACACTGAGGGTAACACCTGAGGGTAACACTGAGGGTAACACCTGATGGTAACACTGAGGGTAACACTGAGGGTAACACCTGAGGGTAACACTGAGGGTACCACTGAGGGTAACACCTAAGGGTAACACTGAGGGTAAGACCTGACGGTAATACCTGAGGGTAACACTGAGGGTAACACCTGAGGATAACACTGAGGGTAACACCTGAGGGTAACACCTGAGGGTAACACTGAGGGTAACACCTGACGGTAATACCTGAGGGTAACACAGGGTAACACTGAGGGTAACACCTGAGGGTAACACTGAGGGTAACACTGAGGGTAACACAGGGTAACACTGAGGGTAACACCTGAGGGTAACACTGAGGGTAACACAGGGTAACACTGAGGGTAACACCTGAGGGTAACACAGGGTAACACTGAGGGTAACACTGAGGGTAACACAGGGTAACACTGAGGGAAACACCTGAGGGTAACACTGAGGGTAACACAGGGTAACACAGGGTAACACTGAGGGTAACACTGAGGGTAACACAGGGTAACACTGAGGGTAACACCTGAGGGTAACACTGAGGGTAACACAGGGTATCACAGGGTAACACTGAGGGTAACACTGAGGGTAACAACTGAGGGTAACACTGAGGGTAACACAAGGTAACACTGAGGGTAACACAGGGTAACACTGAAGGTAACACTGAGGGTAACACCTGAGGGTAACACTGAGGGTAACACCGAGGGTAACACCTGAGGGTAACACTGAGGGTAACACCTGAGGGTAATACCTGAGGTTAACACTGAGGGTAACACTGAGGGTAACACCTGAGGGTAACACTGAGGGTAACACCTGAGGGTAACACTGAGGGTAACACCTGAGGGTAACACTGAGGGTAACACTGAGGGTAACACCTGAGGGTAACACTGAGGGTAACACCTGAGGGTAACACTGAGGGTAACACATAAGGGTAACACTGAGGGTAACACCTGTGGGTAACACTGAGGGTAACACTGAGGGTAACACTGAGGGTAACACCTGATGGTAACACTGAGGGTAACACTGAGGGTAACACCTGATGGTAACAATGAGGGTAACACTGAGGGTAACACCTGAGGATAACACTGAGGGTAACACCTGACGGTAATACCTGAGGGTAACACTGAGGGTAACACCTGAGGGTAACACTGAGGGTAACACCTGAGGGTAACACTGAAGGTAATACCTGAGGGTAACACTGAGGGTAACACTGAGGGTAACACCTGATGGTAACACTGAGGGTAACACCTGAGGGTAACACTGAGGGTAACACCTGATGGTAACACTGAGGGTAACACTGACGGTAACACCTGATGGTAACACTGAGGGTAACACGGCGGGTAACACCTGAGGGTAACACTGAGGGTACCACTGAGGGTAACACCTAAGGGTAACACTGAGGGTAACACCTGAAGGTAAAACCTGAGGGTAACACTGAGGGTAACACCTGAGGGTAACACTGAGGGTAACACCTGAGGATAACACTGAGGGTAATACCTGAGGGTAACACTGAGGGTAACACCTGAGGATAACACTGAGGGTAACACCTGAGGGTAACACTGAGGGTAACACCTGAGGGTAACACTGAGAGTAACATCTGAGGGTAACACCTGAGGGTAACACTGAGAGTAACATCTGAGGGTAACACCTGAGGGTAATGGGGTTCTTTCAGATGCCTCAGGTCTTCATGTACATGCAGAAGGTACTGGGGTAGTATCGGGGGGTACCAGGCTAAGCCCCAAAGGACCATGTGGACCAACGTCCGGTGGACTCACCACCTCCTGAGGGAACCGTAAGGGACGGGAAGCAGTCAAGGGGGGTCCAGTCTAGTTGGCCCCCCTTTTCAAGAAGATATAGATGAGATGTCTGAGGAGAGGGTGGTGTGGGCAACCTGCACAATCTGTCACCTCCATCACCCAGGGATGGATGGATGGATGATGGATGGATGATTGATGGATGATGGATGGATGATGGATGGATGGATGATGGATGGATGGATGATGGATGGATGATGGATGGATGATGGATGGATGGATGATGGATGGATGGATGATGGATGGATGATGGATGACCATGTGAGACAGACATTGTCCAGTAATTTATTGATCTGTCCGGTTTCTCTTTATCTCTGTAAAAACAATGCCCCCCCCAGGACTGAATAAAGGTTAAACTCTCTGAAGACAAAGTGGACCCCCCTTCACTAATAGTGGTATAATAGAGGTTATTAATGGGTTGTTTTAATAACACTGTATCCATGACAACACTGGGATGCCTCATCAGCACCAGTGACACCAGAGCAGCATCAGGCCAGAGGCTTCTGTACCCTGACTCATGATGGTCAGTGTGTCAAACCACAGCTTCCAGTGGTGAAACCAGTTGTTACTGGTGAGGAGGAGCTGGGGCTCCTGTTAACACGTCTGACCTCACATCCATGTTCTGATCTGTCAACACGTCTGACCTCACATCCATGTTCTGATCTCCTGTTAACACGTCTGACCTCACATCCATGTTCTCATCTCCTGTTAACACGTCTGACCTCACATCCATGTTCTGAACTGTCAACACGTCTGACCTCACATCCATGTTATGATCTCCTGTTAACACGTCTGACCTCACATCCATGTTCTGATCTCCTGTTAACACGTCTGACCTCACATCCATGTTCTGATCTCCTGTTAGCACGTCTGACCTCACATCCATGTTCTGATCTACTGTTAACACGTCTGACCTCACATCCATGTTCTGATCTCCTGTTAACACGTCTGACCTCACATCCATGTTCTCGTCTCCTGCTAACACGTCTGACCTCACATCTTTGTTCTGATCTCCTGTTAACACGTCTGACCTCACATCCATGTTCTGATCTCCTGTTAACACGTCTGACCTCACATCCATGTTCTGATCTCCTGTTAACACGTCTGACCTCACATCCATGTTCTGATCTGTTCACACGTCTGACCTCACATCCATGTTCTGATCTCCTGTTAACACGTCTGACCTCACATCCATGTTCTGATCTCCTGTTAACACGTCTGACCTCACATCCATGTTCTGATCTGTTCACACGTCTGACCTCACACCCATGTTCTGATCTCCTGTTAACACGTCTGACCTCTGTTAGGTTTTTTGGACTTTTATCGCGGAATTCCTTTGTTTCTTTTTCACATTCCTTTAGTTCCCTCCTGCGGTTGAACAGACCTTTCCCTTCTGCTTCCTTACCTCTATTTCTTCTGCCAACCGGTCTTCAACCTGTTGCAAACGTCGGGCGAGTTCTGTAAACCCATACTTACCTCTCTCACCCACTACTCGTTTTTTATTAAAATGTAACCACAGTTTCTGCAACTTATGTTTCATTTTTCCAAACTCTTTCAATGCAACTCCAGCATACAAATTCAACCATTCTTTCTCACAGCCATACTCTTCACACCCACGCTTAAATTCTTCATCCATCCTATCAGTTATTTCACACTTTTACCCCAATAAAATCCAAGCACACCCACAGTTAAAGCAAACAGTGACCACAGCGGGATCACAAGAAACCCAAACAGACGACACCCACAGTCACACAGCGTCACGGTTTAAATCCAAATTAGAATTTACTCTCGTTCTCCTCGTTTGAACACACTTTTTGCCGGTCTTATAATTTGGTCATACAATTCGCGAGGCCGTAATCCTCTCGCAAGAATGCAACAACTTAGTTACCCGTCAAACTCGTCAGTCCGACAGCCCTACCACAGGGACAGCATTGCGCACGTAACGGGCTAATCTAATACCTAAACTAATCCTAAAACCGTTACGCGCGACGCACGACGAATAACTTTTCCTATAATAGACCTCCTCTCGACGATGAGGAAAGTCTAAATCATGGGTAGCTCATTCGCCTTTTTACACGTCTGGGCTGCGGGACCAGTCACGAAACCACAGAAAAATTAAACGGATCGTACTCGAGGACCAGTACTAACTACTCCCCCCTCTTTCACACTTTTTTCCTATCTTCTAAACTAACCTATTATCCTTTACCATTGTCCTTTTTCCTTTTTCCTTTTACTCTTTTACTCTTTATTCCTATTAATTTAGCGGCATTCACAACACTTACTTTGTCTCCACAATTTAATCAATCCAATTAGCAGAAATTTTGTGAATTATCAAACAGGAGTTCTGCTCACCTTTTTAATCAGGGCCCAGCGGAGACGCAGAAGGGATGTGAGGACCTTTATCCGAATCATCTACCGTTTTCACCTTCACCTTGAAGTCAGACACGTCATTTCGCCGGTCCCAATCGATCTGTCGTCACACGGAGTTGTCGTCGAGATTTCTTCCGCTACACATCACGTCGGGGTCACCAATTAAACTGTTAAGTTTTTTAGACTTTTATCGCGAAGTCCACCCAGAGCAGTTGTGCGTGTTCAAAACCGGAAGGAGAAACAAGAAACAAGTAGTCTCATTGAACGAATGCATTTGCCCTGATACAATAATTTTAGCAGATCTGGGTTCACCGTCCCTAACATAGAATCTAATGCGGTCTGAACCGTGACAAGGGGCAGGAACAACACATTCCGGAGAAACAAAGAATATATAGTGGATGTAACAAGACACCGTCTTAAGGACGGACCATTATACAGCAATTCTTATTCATTGTAGCATTCTCCGGTTGGACAATCCATAGGAACTTCTGATCTCAGGTCAGTTGGCCAGCCCACACGGTGTCATCTTCTAATTGGTTGGCTCTCTGCCTAATCTGCATCTTCAAACAAAGAACCGATCAGGTTACACAGCTGGCGTCCACGACAAGCGGGGAACGCCCATCACAGTATGTTTGGTTACATCATTATAAAGTAAAGCATAACATTGAAATAAAGTGAACATAAAACCTGTGAATATATTTAATTATATCTTCCTTCACCTCACATCCATGTTCTGATCTCCTGTTAACACGTCTGACCTCACATCCATGTTCTGATCTCCTGTTAACACGTCTGACCTCACATCCATGTTCTGATCTCCTGTTAACACGTCTGACCTCACATCCATGTTCTGATCTCCTGTTAACACGTCTGACCTCACGTACATGTTCTGATCTCCTGTTAACACGTCTGACCTCACGTACATGTTCTGATCTCCTGTTAACACGTCTGACCTCACGTACATGTTCTGATCTCCTGTTAACACGTCTGACCTCACGTACATGTTCTGATCTCCTGTTAACACGTCTGACCTCACATCCATGTTCTGATCTCCTGTTAACACGTTTGACCTCACATACATGTTCTGATCTCCTGTTAACACGTCTGACCTCACATACATGTTCTGATCTCCTGTTAACACGTCTGACCTCACATCCATGTTCTGATCTCCTGTTAACACGTCTGACCTCACATCCATGTTCTGATCTCCTCAAGACACAAACCCTCCAGGAACTCTCCTGCTGTTCAGACAGATTCCTCAGAGCTGAACTCTGGCTTTAGTTCACACACACGTTTTTACGCCTGAGGCCTTTTCACTAACAGGGTTACTGACAGACGCAGGAACATAGAGTTCAGACGAATGAAGACAGAATCATCTCTGATCCTGTAACCAGCAGCTCAACCAGTTCTCCAGGGTCAGGAGGACCAGAGGTCAGGAGTAAAGGTCACAACCAGCCAATGGGATCACAGCTACTGACGAGCAGCGACATATCAAAGGCTGGATTAAGGTCTGACAGGAAGATGGGATTAAGTTCAGCAGATGATTGATACAGGTGATGGGAGGAGGAGGAGGAGGAGGAGGAGGAGGAGGAGAGGAGGAGGAGGAGGAGCTGAGATCTCCTGTATTGAAGCTGACCTTTACCCTCCAGCGTTCTGCTCCTTCTGCTTCTACATGACTAACAATCCTGATTTCTGCTCTGGTGTGACGTGTTGTTCTGTGTGGATGTGAAGTTAAAGCTTCTAAAGGAGTTTAGCTGAAAACTTGTGAATCAATCAGTTGTTTGGTTAAACTGAAGACTTTTAGAATCAAATGCTTCCATAGGAAACAACATTCTGACGACTTCATGTTGAAATCAGGATTCTCTCATTTTCCTCCTGAAAGGCGCCGTAACTACAAACACTAGTTATTCACTTATTTTCCTGTCATGAGAGAATTGGAATAATTTCACAGCCATTTGGTCACTTGAAGAGCGTATTGATTTAATACGCTTGATTTAATATTGATTTAATTAAATTGATTTTTTATTTGATTTAATAAGCCTCCAATGACCTACAGCTGCACTGGCATCTTTAAAAGGATGAATTAGACGGATAAAAACATCCTGATAATCACATAATCAAATGACTTCAATTAAAAACCAAAGATGAAAACACTGAATTAATGCATTTTAACATCACATTTTTCTTCTGTCGTGAGTCCAGACAGATCAATGAGTGATGTGTTACAAAAACATTTCACTGAATTTGATTTGAATTGATTTGAATTCCATGAACTATTTCCTGTGTGACATTAAATCACATGATGTCACACTGATGAAATGTTTGAATGATTTAATGTGAGCTGATTGGATGTGTGTTCACCTTCAGCATAATGCTGACAGGACGGCCCCCTCACTGGGGCTCTGCCGCCTGAGGCTGCTGCAGCCCCCCCTCCCTGAAGACTCTTCTGGATCGTTCCAGCTCTACATCATTATGATCCTGTTTGGCTGATGACACGGGGGTGTGACCCCCCAGCTGCACCAGAGGCTCCTGTTCAACACAGGTGTTCCATAGATACACGTGTTCATGTCACATTATGGGATGTTGTGAGGATCCATTAATGGATGAGAGCATCCAGAGTTCAGGGGGGTCTCTCAGGATCTCAGGACAGGGTCCTGAGAGACCCCCACCTTAGTGTGGAGCCCCTCACAGGAGGAGGAGGGGTGGTCGGGGGGGGGGGTGACAGACGGCTGGTGGGGTGGGGGGGCAGACAAGCGGGATCTGATCACAACCACGTCCAGTTAAACGGAAGTATCCTGACTGGGAAAGGAGTTCCCCTTCAAAATAAAATCCCCGTCACTCTGCCATCAGTCTGGTTATTTTAACAGTTGTGACTGTAGTGAGGAAACCCTGTCACAGTTCCTGCCTCTCACTCCCCCTCCTGTCACACTGCTGCAGTATATTTCCACTCTCCCTCCCTCTGCTCCACTCTACCTGCCGGCCACGCCTACTGCACCAGCCCACTCTGCTCACCTGCTGCAGATCACTGCAATCAGGCCTGCATATAGTCTCTCCAGCACCTTCACTCCTTGCCAGATTGTTCTTCAGCGTCATGCGAGACTTTCCAGCGTTCATTTCCTGTCTGATCTCCCGGTGTCGACTCTGCCTGTCCCTGACCTGCCATCCTCGTCTGTCTCCCGGTAAACTCACCTGCCTTCTGTCCCTGACCTCGTGCTCTGCCTCAGCGTCTCTGGTATCTGTCTGCTCGTCTGGTTTTGACTCCTCCGCCTGGCCTCGTCTCCTCTCCTGCCCGCTCCCCAACGGTGCCTCTGTCTTCTCTGACTGCTCACCTGGCTACGACCCCCCCGCCTGTCTACGACCTCTCTTCAGCCTACTCCTCATCGGCCTCACAGCACGCGCAGCCGGCTCTCCAGAACACAGAGCATCCTGCTCATCTTCCTGCTAATAAAAGTCATTACCAACTGTTCCTGTGCGCCTGTGTACTGCATTTGGGTCCAAACAACACCCGTTTCAGTACAATCTGGCCAGAAATGGACCCAGCAGACCCCACTTCCCCCCAATCTCGCCTCGCCCATGTGGAGGGAATGCTTCAGCAGCATGAGGCTCTGTTAGCCTCCAACGCGGCGGAGGCTCGTCAGTCCGCGTCATCCCTGGAACGAGCGCTAACCTCGCTAGCCACCCAGGTACAGCAGATGGCAGCTTCCATGGCGCAACACACTGCTTCCGTCCCAGTTCCAGCCCCTCCTGTTCCCACCCATGGGCCAGCATCAAACTCCACGTCTGAGCTCCGGTTGGGGGCGCCAGAGCGCTACGATGGGGATCCTGAGGGTTGCAATCCTTTTCTGACGAACTGCTCAATCCTGTTTGCCCTGCAACCCCATACTTTCGCCACAGAGGGGGCTAGAGTCGCCTTCGCCATCAACCACCTCACTGGCAGAGCTCGCCTGTGGGGGACGGCGGAGTGGGAGAGAGGCACGCCCGCCTGCGCCACATTCCAAGCCTTCTCTGAGGAGCTTCGCAAGGTGTTCGGACCCGTTTCCCTGGGTCCTGATGCAGCAGGGGGACTCATGAGTCAGAAGCAGGGGGATTGGACAGTTTCTGACTACGCCATAGACTTTAGAACCCGGGCACGTCTCAGTGACTGGAATGCTGTTGCCCAATGTGACGCCTTCCTAAACGGGCTGGCTCCTTACGTGAAGGATGAGTTGGTTCCGTTCGACCTCCCCAGTTCCCTGGACGGACTCATTGAGCTTACTACGAGGCTGGACAGGCGGATACAGGCGAGGAGGAGGGAACAACGCCGTGAGAAAGGTGATCACCGGCCCTCTGCCCGCTCACATAGGGTTCCAGCAACTCCTGTTCCCCCTTCTGGACCTGTGCACGGGGGGGAGGAGCCCATGCAGATGGGGCGAACCAGCCTTACGCCGGAGGAACGAGAACGACGACGCCGGGGAAATCTTTGCCTCTACTGTGGCCAAGCCGGCCATTTTGTCTCCCGGTGTCCAGCAAAAGGGAGGGCTCAGCAGTAGAAGGGGGCATTCTGCTGAGCCGGTCCCAGAACCCGGCCCCTAGCCCACGTCCTCTGTTTCACGTCCAGCTTCTGTTGGTAGGGGGGTCCCACACCCTTGCCACTTTCATCGACTCTGGGGCAGACGTCAACCTGATGGACGAGGAACTCGCCCGTCAGCTGGACATCAGTCGAGATCCTCTCCCTCGCCCCATGCCAGCCAGCGCTCTGGATGGTCATCTCCTGGGAACTGTCACCCATCAGACTGCCCCCATCTCTATGCTCCTGTCCGGCACACACCATGAAACCATCCGGTTTCATATCCTGAGGTCTCCCAATCTTCCCCTCATCCTCGGCTACCCCTGGCTTCGACGCCACAACCCCCATATTGACTGGTCCACGGGGTCTATCCTGGGATGGAGTCCTTCCTGTCAGCAGATCTGCCTCAGACCGGCGGGGGCACCCACGCCGTCTGCCAGTCCCTGTTCCATCCCTGATCTCTCCATGGTGCCCTCTGACTACCACGACTTCCGGGAGGTGTTCAGTAAGGCAAGGGCCACCTCTCTACCCCCACATCGGCCCTACGACTGCGCCATCGACCTCCTTCCCGGCTCTTCACCCCCCAAGGGCCGCCTCTACTCGCTGTCCGCACCTGAAAGGGAGGCCATGGAGACCTACATCAGCGATGCCCTGGCTGCCGGAATCATTCGACCCTCCTCATCACCTGCTGGCGCAGGGTTTTTCTTCGTCGACAAGAAGGATGGGTCTCTGAGGCCGTGCATCGACTACCGAGGTCTGAATGACATCACAGTGAAGAACCGCTATCCTCTCCCCCTCATCGCCTCAGCTTTCGAGCTGCTCCAAGGGGCCACCATCTACACCAAGCTGGATCTCCGCAACGCCTACCATCTGGTGCGGATCCGAGAGGGGGATGAGTGGAAGACGGCCTTCAACACCCCTACTGGACATTATGAATATCTGGTGATGCCATTTGGGCTCACCAATGCCCCGGCTGTGTTCCAAGCCCTCATCAACGATGTGCTGAGGGACATGCTCAACAAGTTTGTGTTCGTCTACCTAGATGATATCCTGATCTTCTCCCGGTCCAAGCAGGAACACATTCTCCACGTCCAGACGGTGCTGCAACGCCTGCTAGAGAGCTCCCTGTTTGTCAAGGCTGAGAAGTGTGAGTTCCATGCCTCCTCTGTCTCCTTCCTGGGTTACATCATTGGCCGGGACCGCATGGAGATGGACCCCGCAAAGGTCTCAGCCGTCACCTCCTGGCCTGTCCCTGACTCTCGCAAGCAGCTGCAGCGCTTCTTGGGATTCGCCAACTTCTACAGGAGGTTCATCCGGGGCTACAGCACGGTGGCAGCACCTCTCACCGCCCTCACCTCCTCCAAGGTCCCTTTTCGCTGGACTTCGGCCGCAGAGGAGGCGTTCCAGCTCCTGAAGGGGCGTTTCACCTCGGCCCCCATTCTCCTGATCCCTGACCCCGAGAGACAGTTTGTCGTGGAAGTCGACGCCTCTGATGTGGGGGTAGGGGCCGTGCTCTCTCAGCGCTCTGCCAAGGACCAGAAACTACACCCTTGTGCCTTCTTCTCCAGGCGTCTGTCTCCAGCGGAGATGAATTATGACATCGGGAACCGGGAACTATTAGCGGTGAAGTTGGCTCTGGAGGAGTGGCGCCACTGGTTGGAGGGAACCAAGACCCCTTTCCTCGTCTGGACCGACCACAAGAATCTGGAGTACATCCACTCAGCCAAGAGACTGAACTCCCGTCAGGCCCGATGGGCTCTGTTCTTCGCCAGATTCAGTTTTACCTTGTCCTACCGGCCAGGCTCCCGCAACATAAAGCCTGACGCCCTGTCCCGACAATTCATGGTCGGGGAGGAGGGCCCCTCCAGTCCTGACAACATCCTTCCTGCTTCTCGTCTGGTGGCTGCTCTCACCTGGGAGGTGGAGGAGCGGGTGAAAGCTGCTTTGGAAGACCAGCCGGGGCCCAGCTCCTGCCCCCAAGACCGCCTATTCGTTCCCCAGCAGCTAAGGTCTGAGGTTCTGCAGTGGGCCCACGCTTCTCGACTCACCTGTCATCCTGGAATACTCCGCACCAAGGAGGTTCTGCAGCGGCGGTTCTGGTGGGCCTCCATGGATGATGACATCAGAGACTTTGTGAACGCATGCCCAGTCTGCAGTCAGAACAAGGCTCCGCGCCGGGCTCCCGCTGGGCACCTGCACCCTCTGCCTGTGCCCCACCGACCCTGGTCCCACATCTCCTTAGACTTCGTCACCGGGCTGCCACTGTCAGGAGTTAACACCACCATCCTGACAGTAGTGGACCGGTTCACCAAGATGGCTCATTTTGTGCCCCTGGCCAAGCTCCCCTCGGCCAAAGAGACGGCTGAACTGGTCCTGCAGCACGTGTTCCGGCTCCACGGCCTCCCATCTGACGTGGTCTCAGACCGAGGCCCCCAGTTCACCTCTGCTTTCTGGAGAGAATTCTGCCGCCTCCTGGGAGCTTCCACCAGCCTGTCCTCCGGGTTTCATCCTCAATCCAACGGCCAGTCCGAGAGGATGAACCAGGAGATGGAGACGGCGCTCCGCTGCATGGCTTCCAAGCACCCTGCCTCCTGGTCCACTCTACTGCTGTGGGTGGAATACGCCCACAACACCCTCATCAGCTCTGCCACCGGCCTATCCCCATTTCAGTGCGCCTATGGCTACCAACCTCCCCTGTTTCCTGCACAGGAGAAAGAGACTGTCTGCCCCTCTGTGGAGGCCTTCATTCGCCGTTGCCACCGGACCTGGACGCAGGCTCGGACGGCTCTCCTACGAGCCA
Organism: Antennarius maculatus; assembly: GCA_013358685.1. NCBI lineage: Eukaryota > Metazoa > Chordata > Actinopteri > Lophiiformes > Antennariidae > Antennarius > Antennarius maculatus. The sequence continues at coordinate 18,369,552 of CM023624.1, forward strand.
CTGACCGGTACGCGACGGCCGCCAACCGCCGTCGGTCCCAGGCTCCCCCCTACCAGGTAGGCCAGAAAGTGTGGCTGTCAACCCGAGACCTTCCTCTGAGGGTGGAGTCAAAGAAATTGGCCCCCAAGTTTATTGGACCGTTCCCCATCGAGAAGGTAGTAAACCCTGTGGCTGTTCGACTCAAGTTGCCCCGCACCATGCGGATTCATCCCACCTTCCATGTCTCCAGGATCAAGCCGTTCCTGGAGAGTCCTCTGCAACCTGCCTCCCCGCCACCTCCGCCTCCTCGCTTCATAGACGGGGCCCCTGCTTACACAGTGCACCGCCTACTGCGCTCTCGTCGCCGTGGGAGAGGCCTACAGTACCTCGTCGACTGGGAGGGGTACGGTCCAGAAGAACGGTCATGGGTTCCGGCCCGTCAGATCCTGGATCCAAGACTCATCAAGGAGTTTCATCGCCTGCACCCCGACCAGCCCTCCAACACCGTCTCAGAACGAGGGGGTCCCATCACCAACACTCAGTCTCCTCCGGCATCTGGGGCATCTGCATCTGAAGGGGATGACGTTGGCTCAGCCTCGGAGGGGGACAGTTCTCTCTGGGCAGATGCGGAAACTGGGACGGAGGCCTCTGAAGAATTCTAGCCCTCCACCAGGCCCCCTCCGCCCGCCCGGCTCCTCTGCGGCAGTTTGGGACGTCGGGAGCCGTCCCTTGAGGGGGGGGTTCTGTCACAGTTCCTGCCTCTCACTCCCCCTCCTGTCACACTGCTGCAGTATATTTCCACTCTCCCTCCCTCTGCTCCACTCTACCTGCCGGCCACGCCTACTGCACCAGCCCACTCTGCTCACCTGCTGCAGATCACTGCAATCAGGCCTGCATATAGTCTCTCCAGCACCTTCACTCCATGCCAGATTGTTCTTCAGCGTCATGCAAGACTTTCCAGCGTTCATTCCCTGTCTGATCTCCCGGTGTCGACTCTGCCTGTCCCTGACCTGCCATCCTCGTCTGTCTCCCGGTAAACTCACCTGCCTTCTGTCCCTGACCTCGTGCTCTGCCTCAGCGTCTCTGGTATCTGTCTGCTCGTCTGGTTTTGACTCCTCCGCCTGGCCTTGTCTCCTCTCCTGCCCGCTCCCCAACGGTGCCTCTGTCTTCTCTGACTGCTCACCTGGCTACGACCCCCCCGCCTGTCTACGACCTCTCTTCAGCCTACTCCTCATCGGCCTCACAGCACGCGCAGCCGGCTCTCCAGAACACAGAGCATCCTGCTCATCTTCCTGCTAATAAAAGTCATTACCAACTGTTCCTGTGCGCCTGTGTACTGCATTTGGGTCCAAACAACACCCGTTTCAAACCCTGGTGAGGAGTGTGAACAGCTTTAGTAACTTCTGAGGAGTGTGAACAGCTTTAATAACTTCTGAGGAGTGTGAACAGCTTTAATAACTTCTGAGGAGAGTGAACAGCTTTAATAACTTCTGAGGAGAGTGAACAGCTTTAATAACTTCTGAGGAGAGTGAACAGCTTTAATAACTTCCCTGAGGAGAGTGAACAGCTTTAATAACTTCTGAGGAGTGTGAACAGCTTTAATAACTTCTGAGGAGAGTGAACAGCTTTAATAACTTCTGAGGAGAGTGAACAGCTTTAATAACTTCTGAGGAGAGTGAACAGCTTTAATAACTTCTGAGGAGAGTGAACAGCTTTAATAACTTCTGAGGAGAGTGAACAGCTTTAATAACTTCTGAGGAGAGTGAACAGCTTTAATAACTTCTGAGGAGAGTGAACAGCTTTAATAACTTCCCTGAGGAGAGTGAACAGCTTTAATAACTTCTGAGGAGAGTGAACAGCTTTAATAACTTCCCTGAGGAGAGTGAACAGCTTTAATAACTTCTGAGGAGAGTGAACAGCTTTAATAAGTTCCCTGAGGAGAGTGAACAGCTTTAATAACTTCCCTGAGGAGAGTGAACAGCTTTAATAACTTCCCTGAGGAGAGTGAACAGCTTTAATAACTTCTGAGGAGAGTGAAAAGCTTTAATAACTTCTGAGGAGAGTGAACAGCTTTAATAACTTCCCTGAGGAGAGTGAACAGCTTTAATAACTTCTGAGGAGAGTGAACAGCTTTAATAACTTCCCTGAGGAGAGTGAACAGCTTTAATAACTTCCCTGAGGCTGGACTCATGGCTGCTTATGACAGTTTTCCAATAGCAGTGACTGGTAAAGTATTTGTGTTATTTAGTATATATGAAATGAAATGTTGGGACAGTTCTGTGTTTAATAAACCGATTCATGAGTAGTGTAGTGTGTGTTTTTTTAGCTTTGATTTCAAAAGGTATAAATCATAAATGGTTGTGATCAGCACTCAAATATGTCTAAACTGAACAGGTGAACCTTTGTTTAGACCGAACATCTTCATGAACAAACACCTGTAGACAGCAGCAGGTAAGAACTCTCCTGTGAAGGACCTGAAACCAGAAGACATATGTATTGTTATGTTATTAATGAAAAGTCTCACAGTTGTTATCAGGTTCAGTACTCTTTACTGCCATGTGTGATCTGATGTACATTCATTACAGCAGCCGTAAATCATACCATGCCCCCTCACTTTATGACAGTTACTGATATCAGTACATCTTTCCCCTTTAGGGACACAATATCTATATAATACAACATAGAACAACTGGCATTGAAATAAATAGTATGAACTGCGAATACACAACTGTGCTTTTTCTAATAGAAAATAACTGAAATAATAATTCAAACTAATAATAGTAAACATCAAACGAGCAGAAGCAGCACTCCTACAGTAAACATCTGCAGCTGATTTACGAACACCTGATTGAACAACAGGTAATCAAAAAATCAAAAACATTACACACACATAGTCAACGACCGTTACAGTCTCTGTAGTCTCAACTACAGGTGGAGTTTAACAACAGGCTTTCTGGCCCTCTCTGATCTGTGTAGCTGCATAGACTGTTCCATCATGTTGGATGTGTCCTTTCTCATCCCATCAGCATGTCTTTGGGGTTCTGTTACAGTGTCACTTCTGTGTTCTTCATCTCTTTGCATCCTTCCCCTTATTTCCTGCTCACTTAGACTGTTCTGCCTCTGGTCATCCTGTCCGACCACCTGTGGTTGCCATGGCTCCGTGGTTTTCAACAGATGTGTCCTGTTTCTGCAATACACATCACCATTTTCAGCGATGACATAATATGACCTGGGAGCAACTTGCTGTAACACGACAGCTCTTCTGTCCCACGACCCAGGTCCCTCAATGCGAACGACATCCTTTGTCCATAGTGGCACCAGAGCTCTGGCTGTGCGATCATGACACGCTTTTAATCTTCTGGCCTTTTCTGCCCACACCTGATCTACGTGTTCAGGTGTACATGTGATGTGACTGGGCGGTCGAGTACGACTTTTGCGCCCCAGCAACAGTTCAGCTGGTGATTTGCCACTTTCCAGTGGGGCTGCTCGATGACATCGGAGCCAGGTATGGATCTGTGTTGCTGTGCGCTGCCTTCTTAAACAGTCTTTTCCTGTACTCCTTTCTCATTCTTACCATTGGCTTGTGGGTATAGAGGACTGGAGGTTACATGGTTGAACTCATACTCTGAAGCAAATGCCTGAAACTCATGACTGGCATAGGCTGGGCCATTGTCAGAAACCAGAGTTAGCAGGATGCCGTGCCTGGAAAAGATTGCCTTCAGCTGACTTATCACAGCTCTTGATGTGATACTGGATAACAGATATGTCTCAGGATAGTTTGAATAGTTTGAATCTTCTTCTTTTCTTTTCTTGTCCTTTCGGCTTTTCCCTTCAGGGGTCGCCACAGCGAATCAATTGCCTCCATCTAACCCTGTCCTTTGCATCCTCTTCTCTCACACCAACTACCTTCAAGTCCTCTTTCACTACATCCATAAACCTCCTCTTTGGTCTTCCTCTAGGCCTCCTGCCTGGCAGTTCAAAACTCAGCATCCTTCTACCAATATATTCACTATCTCTCCTCTGGACATGTCCAAACCATCTCAGTCTGGCCTCTCTGACTTTATCTCCAAAACCTCTAACATGTGCTGTCCCTCTGATGTAGTCATTCCTGATCCTATCCTTCCTGGTCACTCCCAGAGAGAACCTCAGCATCTTCATCTCTGCTACCTCCAGCTCTGTCTCCTGTCTTTTCCTCAGTGACACTGTCTCTAGACCAAACAACATCGCTGGTCTCACCACAGTTTTGGACACCTTTCCTTTCATTTTAGCTGAAACTCTTCTATCACACATCACACCTGACACTTTTCTCCACCCATTCCATCCTGCCTGCACACACTTCTTCACCTCTTTTCCACACTCTCCATTGCTCTGGACTGTTGACCCTAAGTACTTCAAATCCTCCACCTTCTTGATCTCTTCTCCCTGTAACCTCACTCTTCCACTTGGGTCCCTCTCATTCACACACATGTACTCTGTCTTACTGCGGCTAACCTTCATTCCTCTCCTTTCCAGGACAAACCTCCACCTCTCTAGCTTCTCCTCCACCACTTCACTACTCTCACTGCAGATCACAATGTCATCTGCAAACATCATAGTCCATGAATATTACTAGTAAATAGTCTCTGCCTTCATAGTGAAATATGTCAGTGCCTACTTTCCCCCAAGGTTGTGATGGGATCTCTGTGTAAATGAGGGGTTCACTTGTTTGTTTGTAATGATGCTCCTGACATGTAGCACACTCACCGACCAGTTGGTCAATGTCAGAGTTCATATTTGGCCAGTAGAGGACCTCACGTGCTCTCCTCTTTGATTTTTCTGCACCCAGGTGCCCTTCGTGTATTCTGGTGAGCATTTCTCTGCGCATAGATGTGGGTATGACAGTCCTGTCACATTTAAGCAGCAGTCCATCAACCACAGAGAGCTGGCTGAATGTGATAATATTGTTTACACGACCCCTTTTTCCACCCTTCTCCTAGATTTTTCATCACTTTCTTTAGAATGGGGTCCTTTGCAGTCTCTGCGGCTATCTTTAATAGCTGTTTCCGAGTGCCTGGAAACGCTGCATAGACCATGTTAACGTGTTGAACCACATCGTCTTCCTCATCAGTGTCCTGAGTGACATTATTAGCAGCTCTTGATAGTGTATCTGCAATGAACATCTGAGTGCCGGGTACATATGTGAGTTCATAATCATATCGCTGCAGTTTCATCATAAGTCTCTGTATCCATGGCGACATGTCACACAGGTTTTTCTTGGCAGTCCCGAGCAAGGGCTTGTGATCTGCTTCAAGGATAATCTTAAGGAGTCCATAAATATACGTATGAAATTTTTCACAGCCAAAGGCCAGACCAAGACATTCTTTTTCTATTTGTGCATATCTGCACTCTGTTTCTGTCATTGAGCGTGACGCATACGCTACTGGATGCCACGCCCCCTCGTCCTCCTGGAGGAGGACAGCTCCCAGACCATCTTTTGAAAAGTCTGTAGAAACTTTTGTAGGGGTTCGCTAGCTAGGACACTCAACAGTTCCTTCCATTCTGCGTCATGCTCATGTGCCCACTGTCTTACAATGTAACAGCTTTCTTAAATTAGCAGTTTTACAACTAAGTTTGGTACAAATTTCCCCAGATAATTCACCATCCCAAGGGCTCTCTGCACCCCTTTTCTGTCCTTTGGCTTCTCCATGTCATGTATTGCTTTTACTTTCACCTCATCTGGTTGAACTCCGGCTGCAGTGATCTTGTCTCCTAGGAATTTGATTTCACTGACACTGAACTGACATTTTTCTCTGTTCAATTTGAGGCCATACTGCTGTATCCTCCTGAGTGTCTTATCTAGTCTGGTGTCATGCTCTTCCTGTGTGGCGCCCACACAACCAGATCATCCACGTAAACCCAGCCCTTCAATAATTTGCTCCATTGCACGGTGAAAGATTTCAGGGGCAGAACTAATTCCAAAAGGCAAACGTTGGTATGAGTACCTACCAAATGGAGTATTAAAGGTGCACAGCTTAGCACTCTCTTCATCAATCTTCAATTGCCAGAAGCCATGTGAGGCATCCATCTTAGTCATTTCACTGATTATTTCTTCCCTTTTTGGAATCTGATAGTGTTCTCTTTTAATGTTAGCGTTAAGGTCCTTGGGGTCCATACAAACACAGAGTTTGTCATCTTTATTTGATTTGACACAGACCATAGAATTTACCCAGTCTCCTCTCTTTATGACAGCCAGGCTCTCCATGCGGTCTAGTTCTGCCTTCAGTCTGTCACGTAGAGCTACTGGAACTCTTCTGGGTGCATGGATTACAGATTGTGCGTCCTCTCTCAGTTTGATGGAGTATGTGAATGGAAGTGCTCCAAAGCCCTGAAATACATCTGCATATTTGTGTATTATGGCATCCAGAGACTGATCTGCATAGCTTATCGGGGCACGTTGCACGTTTACCATTTCATTTATGGCGTAGACTCGTTTAACCAAGCCCAAATCCACACAGGCTTTGTCTCCCAATAATGTCTCGTGTCCATCAGGTACGACAGTGAACATCAACTGGCGAAGGCAGTTCTTGCTCTTAATCGTCAGCCTGCATGTTCCTTTCGTCTCTATTCTCTATTCTTCAAAGCTACTGTTTTGGTTGATATCTTGGGTCTCACTTTGAGATTTTGTGCATCACTCCAGCTTATTAGGTTTACCTTTGCCCTGTGTCCAGCTTAAAGGACACTATGGTTATTTATTCACCAGCAGAGCAGCAGTCCAAACTTCCCTCTCTAGTTTCACTGCGTGCACGTCTCTTCCACCGGCAGCCTGTTTCACATCACTTTGCACTGTTCCAGTTGACAGATCTTCTTCTGTGTCAACAGCATGGACTGTCTTCTTACTCTCATATTTTTCATCTTCTAGACACATCTTAGCAAAGTGATTTCTATGTCTACATTTGGCACATATTTTACCGTATGCGGGACACCGTTGAGCTGCGTGTCTGCAGTCATAGAACATCATTTTCTGTGGCTCTGCACGTCCTTCCGTGTCCTTTTTATTTATGACATCTACAGGGATGTCCTCCTGTCCCAGTGTGCTTAGACTGGCCGCTGTGGTGTTACTCTGTCAAAAAAGTTTTAACATGCATGGCAGAAAGTTCACTGGCGTTGCACATTTTCACGGCGCCGTCTAGAGTGAGATTACTGTCGCTTAACATTTCCTCTCACCCGCTTGTCACACACACACCAAACACCACCTGATCTCGTATCATGGAGTCTTTAATTTCACCAAAGTTGCATGTTTGTGCCTTCGTCTTCAGGTCAGTTAAGAACGCTCCAAAGGACTCTCCTTGCTTCTGCATACGAGATTGGAACACGTACCTCTCATAAACTTCATTTTTTCGGGGTGAACAGTAGTCATCAAAATGCCCCAGCACCGTGTTCATATCATCTGTCTTCTCCCCCTCCAGAAACAAGGAGGTATTGAACACCTCTATGGCATGCGGGCCAGCCACTGTTAGCAGCAAAGCAACATTGCATTCTCCTGAATTAGACGCAGCCCCAATCGTGGTGAGGTAGAGAAGAAACCGTTGCTTGAATGTCCGCCAATTTTCGTCCACGTTTCCATCCAACTGCAGGTGACCGGGTGGTTTTATCCCCTCCATCATCTCAGTTTGTCTTTGTCATAAGTTCGTCAATTCCTGGTACCATGTATTGTTATGTTATTAATGAAAAGTCGCACGACTTGTTATCAGGTTCAGTACTCTTTACTGCCATGTGTGATCTGACATACGTTCATTACAGCAGCCGTAAATCATACCACGCCCCCTCACTTTACGACAGTTACTGATATCAGTACAACAGACATAATGTACAGCAGTGAAACCTGTACAGTAACATAGATACTGTGTAACTCCTATAATATATATGACTTAATATAAGAAGTAGTGTGAACCCGTGTAAATTCCACCATAAAACAATAAAATCAGACTTGTTTTGTTTTTTTCTTTTTTTCATCCCTTTACTAGAAATGTAGCCACAAGAGGACACAAGCCAGTGTCTTATTGTGCCGGTTCCAAGCCCGGATAAATACAGAGGGTTGCGTCAGGAAGGGCATCCGGCGTAAAACCTTTGCCAAATCAAAGATGCGAATCAAACCTATGACTTCCATACCGGATCAGTCGAGGCCCGGGTTAATAACGACCACCATCTGCTCTGTTGACCTACAGGGCACCGGTGGAAATTGGACTACTGTTGGTCGAAGAAGGAGAGGAGGAAGGTGCGTTCGTAGGAAGAGAGAGAAGAGGAACGCCAAGAGTATAAGACTAAGAGTAGAGACGCTGAATGTTGGAACTATGACGGAAAAAGGTAGAGAGTTGGTTGACATGATGCAGAGGAAGGTAGACATACTGTGTGTCCAGGAGACCAGGTGGAAGGGTAGCAAGGCTAGAAGTTTAGGATCAGGGTTCAAGTTGTTCTATCATGGTGTAGATGGGAAGAGAAATGGGGTAGGAGTTATCTTGAAGGAGGAGTTTGTTAGGAATGTCCTGGAGGTAAAAAGAGTGTCAGATAGAGTGATGAGTCTGAAGCTAGAAATAGAAGGTGTGATGTTCAATGTTGTTAGTGGGTATGCTCCACAGGTAGGATGTGAGCTGGAGGAGAAGGAGAAATTCTGGTTGGACTTTGATGAAGTGATGCAGAGCATACCTAGAAGTGAGAGGGTTGTCATTGGTGCAGACTTCAATGTACATGTTGGTGCAGGTAACAGAGGTGATGAGGAAGTGATGGGCAGGTTTGGTATCCAGGAGAGGAACGCAGAAGGACAGATGATAGTTGACTTTGCAAAAAGGATGGAAATGGCTGTAGTGAATACTTTCTTCCAGAAGAGGCAGGAACATAGGGTGACCTATAAGAGTGGTGGAAGGAGTACACAGGTAGACTACATCTTGTGTAGACGGTGTAACCTGAAGGAGATCAGTGACTGTAAAGTAGTGGTAGGTGAGAGTGCAGCCAAACAGCATAGGATGGTGGTGTGTAGGATGACTCTGGTGGTGAGGAAGATGAAGAGGACAAAGGCAGAGCAGAGGACGAAATGGTGGAAGATAAAAAAGGAAGAGTGTTGCATGACTTTTAGGAAGGAGTTAAGACAGGCTCTGGGTGGTCAGGAGGTGCTTCCAGATGACTGGACAACTACAGCTAATGTGATCAGGGAGACAGGTAGGAGAGTATTTGGTGTGTCATCTGGAAGGAAAGTAGATAAGGAGACTTGGTGGTGGAATGAGGAGGTACAGGAGTGTATACAGAGAAAGAGGTTAGCTAAGAAGAAGTGGGACACTGAGAGGACTGAGGAGAGTAGACAGGAGTACAGGGAGAGCAAAGGCCAAACAAGGGGCTTATGATGACTTGTATGCTATGTTGGACAGTAAGGAGGGAGAGACTGATCTATACAGGTTGGCAAGACAGAGAGACAGAGATGTGAAGGACGTGCAGCAGGTTAGGGTGATTAAGGATAGGGATGGAAGTCTATTGACAGGTGCCAGTAGTGTGATGGGAAGATGGAAAGAATACTTTGAACAGTTGATGAACGAGGAAAATGAGAGAGAACAAAGACTAGAAGAGGTGACTGTTGTGGACCAGGATGTAGCAAAGATCAGTCAGGATGAAGTGAGGAGGGCACTGAAGAGGATGAAGAGTGGAAAGGCAGTCGGTCCTGATGATATACCTGTAGAGGTTTGGAAGTGTCTAGGAGAGGTGGCAGTAGAGTTTCTGACTGGGTTGTTCAACAGGATCTTAGATAGTGAGAAGATGCCTGAGGAGTGGAGGAGAAGTGTGCTGGTGCCCATTTTTAAGAACTAGGGAAATGTGCAGAGTTGTGGCAACTACAGAGGAATAAAGCTGATCAGCCATACAATGAAGTTATGGGAAAGAGTAGTGGAAGCTAGACTAAGGGCAGAAGTGAACATTTGTGAGCAGCAGTATGGTTTCATGCCAAAAAAGAGTACTACAGACGCAGTATTTGCTTTGAGGATGTTGATAGAGAAGTACAGAGAAGTCCAGAGGGAGCTGCATTGTGTTTTTGTAGATCTGGAGAAAGCTTATGACAGGGTGCCCAGAGAGGAACTGTGGTATTGTATGAGGAAGTCTGGAGTGGCAGAGAAGTATGTTAGAGCGGTGCAGGACATGTATGAGGACTGTAAGACAGTGGTGAGGTGTGCTGTAGGTGTGACAGAGGAGTTCAAGGTGGAGGTGGGACTGCATCAGGGATCAGCTCTGAGCCCCTTCTTGTTCGCTATGGTGATGGACAGGCTGGCAGACGAGGTTAGACAGGAATCTCCATGGACTATGATGTTTGCAGATGACATTGTGATCTGCAGTGAGAGCAGGGAAGAGGTGGAGGAGAAGCTAGAGAGGTGGAGGTTTGTCCTGGAAAGGAGAGGGGTGAAGGTTAGCCGCAGTAAGACAGAGTACATGTGTGTGAATGAGAGGGACCCAAGTGGAAGAGTGAGGTTACAGGGAGAAGAGATCAAGAAGGTGGAGGATTTGAAGTACTTAGGGTCAACAGTCCAGAGCAATGGAGAGTGTGGAAAAGAGGTGAAGAAGCGTGTCATACTCCCGTGAGTTTCTGCTCGACATGCACAGAACAACTTTATTGGACTTAGACCCAGCAGACACGGAAGTGCTGCGCGAGTGCGGTCTGCTCCGGAGGCCTGCTCAACCACCGACCCCCACTCCCGCTCCCCGCCCGCAGGGGAAGCGTCACAAGCGGAACATGCGGAAGCAGAAGCGGGGCAAGCGCGGAGGCATCCGGGCTAGGCTAGCGGCTAGCTCTCACCAGCCGGCTATCCCGACCATCACACTCACCAACGTACGCTCGCTGGACAATAAACCAGACTACATCTGCCTGCTCCGATCGTCAACTAAGTCTGTGGATGAGTGTTGTGTCTTTGTGTTTGTGGAAACATGGCTCACTGACAGCGTCCCGGACTGTGCCGTTCAGCTGGACCGGCTAACGTGCTACCGGGCTGACAGATCGCTCGCTGAAGGGGGGAAGACCCGCAGCAGGGGTGTTTACATCAGGGATGCTTGGTGCCGCATCCACACACTGCTCTCCTCTGGTGGAGCTTATGATCATCAGATGCCGGCCATTCTACCTGCCCAGGGAGTTTTCTGCCATATTGCTGGTGGCAGTATACATCCCTCCCACCTGCAGCAACAACAGGAGTGAGGCACTGAATGATCTCTACCATCTCATCAGTGAGCAGCAGACAGTCCACCCAGATGCCTTCCTCACTCTGGCGGGGGACTTTAACCATGCAAACCCCAAGAGTGTGTTTCCAAAATTACATGCACATACCAACTTTGCCACCAGAGGAGCTAACATCCTGGACAATGTCTACACGATACATAAAGATGCCTACAAGGCCCGCTCCCTCCCCCACCTTGGGGAGTCAGACCACACGACTGTTATGCTTACGCCCGCATACAGACCGCACGTTAGAGTCGTAAAACCTGTGAAAAGGCAGATACGGATGTGGCCTGATGGGTCGTTTGAGGCACTCTGGGACTGCTTCTAAACCACAGACTGGAGCGTATTCAAAGACGCAGCCACCCACAACACCACAGACCTCCAAGAGTACACGGAGACCGTCACTGCATACATGAGGAAATGAATGGATGATGTCGCGGTCACCAGAACAATCTCCATTCGAGCCAGCCAGAAGCCTTGGCTGACAGGTGAAATTCACATGTCATTTTCGTTCTTATTTATTCTTATTTGTTCCACCAGGTGTCGCTGTTTCACCTGTTCCATATCATCAGGACAGTGTTGTACTGCTGGGGGGGACCAAATGAATGTTGTCTATTACACAACAAATCACCACTGGAGAACGTCTGGGCTCGTCGTCTTTCACATCCGTTACACAAAATAATAAAAACAACAACAATAATAATAATGATAATGTTTGATAACCTGAATGATGACGTCAGGTGAGGCACACCTGTACTAATGGAATTTACATTCAGGATGAAACAGGAGGAGGAGCGAGGTCCCGTTCAGACTGCAGGCAGATTAGATTTCCTTCCATATCTGATTTTTAGGGCTGACTGTTCACACTGTCTTTAGTAAAGCGGTACGCCGTGTCCGATCGGAGTGTTTGGATCCGTTCAGACTGAGACACATCTCTCCTTATCCGACGTGAAACTACCTCCAGAACATGGTTTCAATCCATTCATCCATCCACTTCCACTTATCCGGGGTCGGGTCGCGGGGGCAGCAGCTTAAGCAGGGAAGCCCAGACTTCCCTCTCCCTAGCCACTTCGTCCAGCTCCTCCGGGAGAATCCCAAGGCATTCCCAGGCCAGCCGGGAGACATAGTCTCTCCAGCGTGTCCTGGGTCGTCCCCGGGGCCTCCTCCCGGTAGGACGTGCCCAAAACACCTCACCAGGGAGGCGTCCAGGAGGCATCCTGACCAGATGACCGAGCCACCTCATCTGGCTCCTCTCGATGCGGAGGAGGAGCGGCTCGGATGACCGAACTTCTCACCCTATCTCTAAGGGAGAGCCCGGACACCCTGCGGAGGAAACTCATTTCGGCCGCTTGTATCCGGGATCACGTGGTTTCAATCCATCCCACAAAAATCAGATTTCATGTGGTATGGGACTGTTCAGACTACACACGAGACATCAGATGTCAATGTGGATGGGATGAGAATCGGATATTGACGACCAGTATGACCACAATGCCATCACCCCCTCCCCCCCAACCACCACCCCACATCCTGCGACGCAGTTTACAATCAGCTGAATTCACTTTTTTCTTAATAATTTCCTTGTGGGTTTATTAAAGTACTCTTTATCTTCATTCATTCCTGATTCATCATCTCCAGCCGTCACATCTGCCTGGTATCACTGCTCAGGCTAAATTTCCATAGGCTCAGGAGGGTGGGGGTGAGCGATGCTCTGTCCTCACTTAACCCTAACTGGTCGGACGGGAAACGCCCTCATCTACCTGTCAGGTGTGTTACCGTGGCTGCAGGTAACCCAAACGCTAACCGTCCACGATGAAAAGCCTGGTTCTCGTTCTCCTCCTGGGTGCAGGACTACTGGGGGCGGCAGGAGGTGAGGTCATGTGACTTCAAAAGGTTCGGTGTCTTTCTAACCAGCTGAAATCCAGGGTTCTACTGATGGACATCCTGATGTGTCGGGACTGGAGACGTGACCCCCCCCGTCAGCTGACACCTGACTCCTGAATGTTTTCTTGCTAGACAAAACGGTTCCTGGGAAGGTTTGTTCTGACGTGAACAACAATGTAGGATACTAAAAAAAATCTAGAACAGGATGAGAAGTGACTACAGTCGGCATTGGGTCCAGTCTAGATTCCTGTCTAGGACATGTTCCAACGTTCTAGACAGGAATCTGTGACGTTGTAGACAGGAATCTGTGATGTTCTAGACAGGAGTCTTTTATGTTCTAGACAGGAATCTCTGATGTTCTAGACATGAATCTGTGGTGTTAGACAGAAATCTGTGATGTTCTAGACAGGAATCTGTGGTGTTCTAGACCGGAATCTGTGATGTTCTAGACAGGAATCTGTGGTGTTCTAGACAGGAGTCTTTCATGTTCTAGACAGGAATCTATGATGTTCTAGACAGGAATCTGTGGTGTTTTAGACAGGACAGGAGAGATGAAGCTGGGAGTCACCATTGAGGAACTTCTTACATGTAGAACCAAGTCCTGTTTGGTGTTAAATATTCACCCCCAAATGTACAGTATGTGAATCTATTGGTTGTGAAACGCATTGGGTTCTTTGGGTAGTTAGTAGTGGATAGACACCAGGAAGTGATGTCATCTGATGGAAACCGGTCCAGCCTGCTGATGGAGGAGATTAAATGTTATTGACTTTCTTTCAGGGACTCACTCCCCTGGGCTTGCACTAGGAGGTAGTATGACTAAGCCACTGTGGCTCAGTGTAAAAGAATTGAGTAAGCCACAATAAGCCACATTCAAAGTCAAAGTCAAAGTCAGCTTTATTGTCAAATGTACCATGTATGCACGACATACAGCACAGATGGCAGTACAACACAGGCAGGAGACACAGGCAGGACAACATAGGCAGTACAACACAGGCAGGAGACACAGGCAGGACAACATAGGCAGTACAACACAGGCAGGACAACATAGGCAGTACAACACAGGCAGGACAACATAGGCAGTACAACACAGGCAGTGCAACAAGCAGTACAACACAGACAGTACATCAGACAGTACAGCACAAAGTATAAGACGAAACACAAGGGATGGTTAACATCTCTATACACTCTAAACACACCGGGGAAGCGACGTGTGATCAGTCCCTGAGTTGACGGGGGGAGGGAGAGATACGTAGTCAGGTGCAGGGGGGAGGGCAGGGCAGTGTGAGGGTAGAGTTCAGAGCTATGGCAGGGGGCAGAGCAGGGAGGGAGTTGAGCCTCCTGACCACCTGGTGAAAGAAACTGTCCTTGAACCTGCTGGTTCTGGCCCAGACTCTGCAGTCTCCTCCCTGATGGCAGCAGGCTGAAAAGGCTGTGAGAGGGGGGGTGGGATCACCTGCAATGCTGATGGCTTTGCGGGTGAGGCGGGTGTTATAAATGTCTGTGAGGGAAGGGAGAGAGACACCAGTGATCTTTTCAGCTGCTCTCACAATGTGCTGCAAGGTCTTACGGCAGGAAACGGTGCAGGCGCCGTACCACACAGTGATGCAGCTGGTCAGGATGCTCTCGATGGTGCCTCTATAGAAAGTCAGCATGATGGGGGGTGGGGCTCTTGCTCTCCTCAGTTTGCGGAGGAAGTAGAGGCATTGTTGGGCTTTTTTGGCCAGCGATGCGGTGTTGCGGTCCCAGGACAGGTCCTCGGAGATGTGCACACCCAGGAACTTGGTGCTGTTGACCCTTTCCACTGCAGCACTGTCGATGGTTAGTGGAGCGTGCTGGGTGTGTGTTCTCCTGAAGTCCACAACAATCTCCTTCGTCTTCTCCACATTCAGATGGAGATTGTTGTCCTTGCACCACATAGCCAGGAGGCCCACCTCATTCCTGTAGGCTGTCTCATCGTTGTTGTTGATGAGACCCACCACAGTCGTGTCGTCTGCAAACTTGATGAAGTGGTTGGAGCTGAAAGTTGGTGTGCAGTCGTGGGTCAGCAGATGAAGAGGAGAGGACTCAGTACACATCCTTGGGGGGCTCCCGTGTTCAGGGTGATGGTGCTGGAGGTGTTGTTACCAACTCGAACTGCCTGTGGTCTCCCTGTCAGGAAGTCCAGCAGCCAGTTGCATATGGAGGTGTTGAGTCCAAGCTGGTCCATTTTATAGATGAGCTGCTGGGGGATGATTGTGTTGAATGCTGATCTGAAGTCGATGAACAGCATTCTGGCGTATGAGACTTTGGTCTCCAGGTGGGTGAGGGTTGAGTGCAGTGCAGTGGAGATGGCGTCATCAGTCGAGCGGTTGGACTGGTAGGCAAACTGAAAAGGGTCCAGGGTTGAAGGGAGGGCAGATTTGATGTGCTGCATGACTAGCCGCTCGAAGCACTTCATGAGGATGGGAGTGAGTGCAACTGGGCGGTAGTCGTTGAAGCCGGATGGGGGCGACTTCTTTGGGACTGGGATGATGGTGGTGGCTTTGAGGCAGGTGGGGACAACAGCTTGGCTCAGGGAGATGTTGAAGATGTCTGTGAAGACATCTGTGAGCTCATCAGCACAGTCTCTCAGGACACGACCAGGAATGTTGTCAGGACCTGGGGCTTTCCGTACGTTGGTCCTTCTGAGTCCCCCGCCAGAGGGAGGAAGGCATCTGGGTGGACTGTCTGCTGCTCACTGATGAGATGGTAGAGTTCATTCAGTGCCTCACTCCTGTTGTTGCTGGAGGTGGGAGGGATGTATACTGCCACCAGCAATATGGCAGAAAACTCCCTGGGCAGGTAGAATGGCCGGCATCTGATGATCGTAAACTCCACCAGAGGAGAGCAGTGTGTGGAGACCACAGCAGCGTCGTGGCACCAAGCATCCCTGATGTAAACACAGAGTCGCCCGCCGCGGGTCTTCCCCCCTTCAGCGAGTGCTCTGTCAGCCCGGTAGCACGTTAGCCGGTCCAGCTGAATGGCACAGTCCGGGACGCTGTCAGTGAGCCATGTTTCCACAAACACAAAGACACAACACTCATCCACAGACTTAGTTGACGATCGGAGCAGGCAGATGTAGTCTGGATTATTGTCCAGCGAGCGTACGCTGGTGAGTGTGATGGTTGGGATAGCCGGCCGGTGAGAGCTAGCCGCTAGCCTAGCCCGGATGCCTCCGCGCTTGCCCCGCTTCTGCTTTCGCATGTTCCGCTTGTGACGCTTCCCCTGCGGGCGGGGAGCGGGAGTGGGGGTCGGTGGTTGACCAGGCCTCCGGAGCAGGCCGCACTCGCGCAGCACTTCCGCGTCTGCTGGGTCTAAGTCAAATAAAGTTGTTCTGTGCATGTCGAGCAGAAACTCATGGGTGTGTGTGCGCCTTGGGGTAAGTAGACATGACTAAGATGGACGTGACAGAGATGGACAAACACACGGAGAGACAAGACACAAAAAAGACGAAAAAACCGCTGTATCGGCAGAGAGAGGAGCTGCTGCGTGTTCATGCGCTGCCATCCTCTTTCTGTGACCAAGACAGCGGCTTGCTGTAATAGCAAGTAAAACTTTAAAGTAAACATTGAGTAATACCAAGAATCAAATTTATTAAAATCAAAGTGTCTAAGTCAAAGTTAAAAAGTCTTCTAGTCAAAGTAAAACTTACAAGTAAACATTGTAAACAAGTAAACATTGAGTAATATTTTGTATGACTGGATCTTCACATAGTGAATGCAAGTTTTCAGTTGTTGGGGGGTGTAAAACCACACTTGTCATAGGGGTGTATGGGGGGATACCCCCCCACAGGGGGGGTACGGGGGGGGCCCCTGGGGAAATTTTTTAGAAAATGGGGTTGTTTTCCTGTATTCTGAGGGCAAAATCTTCTGTTCAGTTTACCTACAAAAATACACCAAAGTCAACAGTTGAAGCTGAACTATCTGTATTTCTATCCTACTTTATGCAGGTAGAAATGTGAGATTCAATTGAAAACTTCACGCATTCACTATGTGAAGATACAGTCACACAAAATATTACTTAATGTTTACTTGTAAGTTTTACTGAGACTAGAAGACATTTTAACTTAGACAACACCATTGGTATGTCATAGTTTAGTTTTTTTTTAAATTCAATAACATGATTTTTCATTTCAATTTAAAAAGGCATATAAAATATCAAGCCAGGTGAATACACATTTACATACATCGCTGGTTATTCCTGCCGGTCATAGAGATCAAAAGTCTAAAACTACAAAAAAGTATTGATAATATCTTTCCTACTGATCGGTCTGTCACCACTCCTCCCCCCTCTCAGCATTCACCATTTGTTTATTAATGAGGATTTTAACACAAACTCTACTATAAAACATTCTATTCTTATTTTCTTTCAATAGATTGTCCTCGCCTTGTCGTACACCAACTCGTGGGTTTACCTTGTAAAAAAAGAATCCTGTTTTTTTTAGTGCTGTCAGGCGATTAAAAAAATTAATCTAATTAATTACAGGATTTGTTATCAATTAATCTGATTAATTGAATTTTAATCTCATACCTGCTAAAGGCCCCCAAATAAAGAATTAGAATTCTAGGTCATCACAAAATTGTAGTGCATGACTAATCAATAGAATACACCAAGAAAAGAAGATTTGAAATCCACATTTTTATTGGTTGAGGGTGATTTATAAATGAAATTCAAAAGAAAAATGGTCAAACATATCAGCAAACCAATTAGACCAGGTGCATTTCTCAAAAATGTAATACAAATACAGTTAAATAAAATAAATACAATTCAGAAATAAAATAAGGCTGAGTCTCAAATAGGCACATAAACAGACTCTCAATCAAAATGAACACTAAAGCTGACTCAATACAGCAATTCAAAATGAATAGTATAACATCAATAGTAAGATGCTAACAGGCTTTTCCTTTAAAAGGGTAAGCTAACGTTCAACTCTGTCCTTCACATGTTTTACATTTAAATGATCCGTTAGGCTGGAGCTGCTTCGGTGAGATGAAAATTCTCTTTTACAAAAGGTACAAACATTATTATTATTATTAATAATAATAATAATAAATTAGATTTCTATAGCGCTTTTCTGGACACTCAAAGACGCTTTCCATGGGATCCATTATTCATTCACTCCTCATTCATACTTGTGATGGTAACTACGTGTGGAGCCACAGCTGCCCTGGGGCCCCTGGGGCAGACTGACGGAGGGTCTACAGCACAGAATCACTGCGTTTGTGTTGAAAGTCCGTCTTTCTTCTTTTTTGGAATAAACTTTCCGCTCAAAGGTCCGAGTGGGCTTGCCTCGCTCTCCTGTGTCGCGTCCATCTCTGTTGTCAGTCACTCTGCTTTTGACTAGTGGTGCAGGTAGGAAGTGACGTCACTGCAGCCTACGGGTCCCTCAAGATTAAAAGATTAAAAAGATTAAATCTACTTTATTCATCCACACGTGGGGAAATTATCTTCACACTCTTCACTCTTTTTGCATGTGGTTACAGTCTTTTGTTAGTCATGCATACACACATAGTTTTTGAAGACAGGCCCCTGAACACAACACACTGGGGGCCTGTAGACATGTGATTAGTAACACATCACACAAACAGTTGGGGGAGGCAGAGTGACGGGTTGCGCACAGGGGGTCGCGCCCCAAACGAGCAGCTTGTGGGGGTGACCGCGCCTTGCTCAGGGGCACCTCGGCAGTGGCTGGGAGGTGAGCTGACATCTCCCACCGTCAGCTCACACTCTGGTGGATGTCCTGGCGGGAGCGGGATTTGAGCCACCGATGGCTGGGCGATCCGTCTTCAAGGCATCTGCTCTACCGCTGAGCCACTGGGCCTAATGGGCCAAATTTAAAATGATTGCGCATTGACTTGCCACTTGCGATTAATTGAGTTAATTTTTATAGCGCGTTAATTTGCAGTGTAATTAATTAATCTGATTAACGCGTTAAAGTGACAGCCTTAGTTTTTTTTATTGGGCGAGAGGCGGTCATGATCAAAGTGCATATTTAATGATCGGGAGCGTTCGGGTCACTTTGGCTATTTCCGTCGGCATGCGGTAATAGCAGCATGCTATTGTTTTCTTATGTTATCGCTTGGGGATTTTCGCGAGTCCAAAAAAATTGTAAGTTTTAGACTTTTTTTCCTAAACATAAGAACGCCACTGTGGCTACACAAGATAAAAACCTTGTAGCCATATGGAATTTACTTTGCCT
Source organism: Antennarius maculatus (assembly GCA_013358685.1). Taxonomy (NCBI): domain Eukaryota; kingdom Metazoa; phylum Chordata; class Actinopteri; order Lophiiformes; family Antennariidae; genus Antennarius; species Antennarius maculatus. The sequence continues at coordinate 18,388,853 of CM023624.1, forward strand.
ATGGCAAAGTGGCGAATGGCTAGCACAAGCCCAGCTCCCTGAAGTATTAATTTCTAAATAATTTCCTTGTGGGTTTATTAAAGTACTCTTCATCTTCATTCATTCTTGATTCATCATCTCCAGCCGTCACATCTGCCTGGTATCACTGCTCAGGCTAAATTTCCATAGGCTCAGGAGGGTGGGGGTGAGCGATGCTCTGTCCTCACTTAACCCTAACTGGTCGGACGGGAAACGCCCTCATCTACCTGTCAGGTGTGTTACCGTGGCTGCAGGTAACCCAAACGCTAACCGTCCACGATGATGAGCCTGGTTCTCGTTCTCCTCCTGGGCGCAGGACTACTGGGGGCGGCAGGAGGTGAGGTCATGTGACTTCAAAAGGTTCGGTGTTTTTCTAACCAGCTGAAATCCAGGGTTCTACTGATGGACATCCTGATGTGTCGGGACTGGAGACGTGACCCCCCCGTCAGCTGACACCTGACACCTGAACGTTTTCTTGCTAGACAAAACGGTTCGTGGGCAGGTTTGTTCTGACGTGAACAACAATGTAGGATACTAAAAAAAATCTAGAATAGGATGAGAAGTGACTATAGTCGGCATTGGGTCCAGTCTAGATTCCTGTCTAGAACATCGCCAATGTTCTAGACAGGAATCTGTGACGTTGTAGACAGGAATCTGTGATGTTCTAGACAGGAGTCTTTTATGTTCTAGACAGGAATCTGTGGTGTTCTAGACAGGACAGGAGAGATGAAGCTGGGAGTCACCATTGAGGAACTTCTTACATGTAGAACCAAGTCCTGTTTGGTGTTAAATATTCACCACAAAATGTACAGTATGTGAATGTATTGGTTGTGAAACGCATTGGGTTATTTGGGTAGTTAGTAGTGGATAGACACCAGGAAGTGATGTCATCAGATGGAAACCGGTCCAGCCTGCTGATGGAGGAGATTAAATATTCTTGACTTTCTTTCAGGGACTCACTCCCTGAAGTATTTCTACACGGCTTCTTCTGGACTCCCAAACGTTCCAGAGTTTGTGTTTGTTGGGTTGGTGGACGACGTCCTGATGGTTCGTTACGACAGCAGCACCAGGAGATTAGAACCCAGACAGGCCTGGATGGAGAAGGTCACAGCAGACGATCCAGACTACTGGACCAGGAACACCAGGATCTACGCGGACGACCAGGAGACGTTCAGAGCCAACATTGAAACGTTAAAGAAGCGCTTCAACCAATCAGAAGGTTTGTTGGTGCTCCTGTTGATGTCTGAAGGCATCCAATGAGGTGCAGATAGACGTGTCCTGAGCTCTCCTCTGGTTGGCTGTCTCTATCAGGTGTCCATGTGTTCCAGAGGGTGACTGGTTGTTGGTGGGACGATGATACTGGAGAGGTCTCTGGCTTTGATAAGTACGGCTATAACGGAGAAGACTTCCTGGTCCTGGACCAGCAGACGGAGACATGGACGGCTCTGAGACCACAGGCCGTCGTCACCAAGCGCAGATGGGATGCTGATAGAGCTGATGTGGAGAACATCAAACGTTACCTCACCCAGGAGTGTCCCCAGTGGGGGAGGAAGTATTTGGAGTATGGGACGAGCTCTCTGCTGAGGACAGGTAGGGTCACATGACCTGATGGAGCTTCAAACCAACAACCTTCATGTTTGTCAGGTGTTTGTGACCAACAGGTTACATCATGAGACTCGTGATGAGGAGCATTTAAAGTGTGTTTGTGCTCCTTCTCCAGAGCTCCCCTCAGTGTTCCTCCTCCAGAAGACCCCCTCCTCTCCAGTCAGCTGCTTGGCCACAGGTTTCTACCCTGACAGAGCTGCACTCTTCTGGAGGAGAGATGGAGAGGAGCTTAATGAGGAGGTGGACCACGGACAGATCCTCCCCAACCATGATGGAACCTTTCAGATGAGGGCTGGCCTGAACCTCTCGTCGGTGCCCCCTGGAGCCTGGGGGAGGTACGACTGTGTGTTTCAGCTCCTGGGTGTGGAAGACGACTTGGTCACCAGACTGGACAAAGGAAAGATCTGGACCAACTGGGGTGAGATGGGATGGGGGGGTTGTGTGGACAAAACTGTCAGCAGCTCAGAAGGATGGAAGTGTTTGAATCATTGATGGTTGTCATAGTAACCATCCTGACCATCAATCAGGTTAGACAGGTGAGTGAACCCCAGCAGGACCTCCAACACGTCCGTGAGGTTCTGCTGGTGGAGATGTTCCTCAGTGCAGTCTGTGACGGGTTCTCCTCTCCACAGAGGAGCCCACCGATGGGACCACCACCACCACCTCAACCTCCACCTCCTCCAAACACTGTCCACCTCCTGAGGATCGCTCTGGGCTCTGTGAGCGACTGCAGGAGACCTCAGAATGAACCGTGAGTGTCTTGTTTGAAACAATGTGCAGAAGAACCTTCTGACCTGGGGAGTTTCTTCACCGGCAGACATCAGATGCTGGAAAAAGAACATCTTTGTTCTTTGGTGCTTTTTCCAAGAACCTTCTATCAGTCCGGTTAATTGGATTTGATGCCTCCAGAGAACCAGGACCTGGATGGAGGAGAACCTTCAGACGCTTTTGCTCAGCTCTGTTCTTTGTGTCTCTGCAGGGTTCTGGCTTCACGTGGTTCTACACCAGAGATGATGTCACCAGCCCTTCACCAGAAGGTGATCAGATCCATCAGGAACTACTGATAGATGGTTATTGGTTAGAGTCTAGAGGAAATGTGACCAAACTTGAACGTGTCATTAAAATATTTTATTATTTATTCATATTTTTCTTCTCTGAGACGTAAAGCAGAGTCAATGAAAAGGAATCATCACAGCTTTTCAATAAAGTCACAAAAGGAAGTGAACCCAGAACCTTCCTGCTGAGGCCCCGCCCACTGGGCCACCACCTCGCCCACATCCAGGTAATACTACACATGGCAGGTAGACACACCTGCACCAGTTTCACTGTTCCTGAGCAAACACAACACAGGAAACAAAGAGAGATTGCTTCAAAATAAAAGCATGAAAAGTCTGGAGATCAGATCAACCTGGATAGAAAACCATCAATCTGAGACAGGGTTAGGGTTCGGGGGGTTATGGTTAGGGTAAGGGGTTAAGGTTAGGACCACACCCATTAGCCCCCACTTCTTACACGCCACCGACATCAGAAGCAGCGCCTGTAACTGAGCTGGGTGGCGTCGTTCAGCATTGGTGACCCGTTACCGCTGGAGGTCATCCTGACTCCACCCACACGTCTCTGGTGTCGTCCTTTGACATCCTTGGCACCAGACTGGAGGGTCGCCGGTTCAGGATCCATGTGGATTTTGAAATGGTGGTAGAAGGTGTCAACTCACCTCCTGCCGAGGTGCCCTTGAGCAAGGCACCACCCCCTTACAAGTTGTTATCAGAATCAGAATCAGAGAATCAGAGTCTTTATTTGTCATACTGACACACTTTTCCACAGTTGACAGCACGAAATATGTCTCTGGAGGTCCCAGTAAGCCCGGTCAATAAATAAGATAAATAAGTTAAGAGAAACTAGTTAAAAAAGTTTTAAAAAGATGCAAGATAAATAAGTTAGGAAAACCTAGAGAAAAACAAAAAGTTAAAAATATAAGATAAATCGGGAAAGAGAACAAAGAGAAGTTAAGATGTAAGATATACAGTAGAAGTTCAAGGTGTCTGGACAGCAGAATGTAGTTCACACATCAACAACAACAACAACAACGCAGCAGCTCAAGTGTGTAGGCGCTCCATATATTGTACTTGAAGAAGCATCATATTGCACTGAATCCCCATGTGTCTGTGGTGACACAGGGGGGGTCATGAGGGTGACTACAGAGCACCACTAGAGTTCAGCCGTCTAACAGCCTCTGGAAAGAAGCTGTTCCTCAGCCTGGTGGTCCTACTCCGTAGTCTCCTGCCTGAGGGGAGGGGTTGGAATAGACTGTGTGCTAGGTGGGTGGGGTCTGTCATGATGTGGGTGGCCCTCCTTCTACACCTACTTGTGTAGATTTCTGTGGTGGTAGGTAGGCCCCCCCCTACAGTCCTCTGTGCAGCCTTCACAACCCTCTGCAGAGCTTTCCTGTCTGCTGCAGAGCAGCTGCCGTGCCACACAGTGATGCTGGTGGTGAGGATGCTCTCCACCCCACCCCTGTAGAAGGCCTTCAGGACGGGACCCCCCAATCCAGCACGCCTCAGCTTCCTGAGGAAGTAGAGCCGCTGGTGGGCCTTCCTGAGCAGGTGGGAGGTGTTACAGCTCCAGGTGAGGTCCTCAGTGAGATGAACCCCCAAGTACCTGTAGCTGGAGACCACCTCCACAGCTGCTCCTCCGATGTGCGGGGGGGGGAGGGGAGTGTCTTTTCCTCCTGAAGTCCACCACCATCTCCTTGGTCTTCCCCACGTTGATGCAGAGGTTGTTGCGTCTGCACCAGTGCCCCAGGTGCTCCACCTCCTCTCTGTATTCGGACTCATCGTTGTTCCGGATGCGTCCCCCCCACTACTGTGTCATCTGTGAACTTTACTATATGACAGCTCGGATGTTTCGCTGAGCAATCATACGTCAGTATGGTGAACAGGAGGGGGCTGAGCACACAGCCCTGTGGGGAGCCGGTGCTGAGGGTGATGGGGGAGGAGACCGTGTTGTTTATCCTGACAGTCTGTGATCTGTCTGCCAGGAAGTCCAGGACCCAGTTTCCTGTGGTGGCAGACAGTCCCAGCTCTGTCAGTTTCTGCACCAGGGTCTGGGGGGTGATGGTGTTAAATGCGGAGGTGAAATCCAGGAAGAGCAGGCGGATGTAAGAGTCCTTGCTCTCCAGATGTGTGAGGGATGTGTGGACCACAGAGGAGATGGCGTCATCGGTGGAGCGGTTCCTCCTGTAGGCATATTGATGGGGGTCCACCGCTATGTCTACAGAGTCTTTAATGTGCGCCATGACCAGCTTCTCAAAGCACTTCATGACGATCGGGGTGGGGGCCACCGGCCGATAGTCATTAAGCTCCTTCACTGAGTGGCCTTTGGGGACCGGGACGATGGTGGCAGACTTCAGGCAGCTGGGGACCGTTGCTATCTGCAGTGAGGTGTTGAAGATGTCTGTTAGCACCTCTGCTAGCTGGTGGTTATGGTGAATCCCACTCTACCTCCCATTATCAGCATGCCTACAGGCCCCCGTGTGTGTGTGTGTGCGTGCGTGCGTGCGTGTGTGTGTGTTTGTACGAGCCTGTACGATAGATATATATGTGGGAATATTTGCAGTGGAAAAAAGCATTTTCACTCTTGGAAATTACATATTATTATTGTTGTTGTTGTTGTTGTTTATTTTTTAATTTATTATTTTTATTATTTATTTATCAATCAATCAATCAAGTTTTATTTATATAGCACTTAATCACGTCAAAAGACATTTCAAAGCACTTTAAAAGACAGAAAAACCCAACTGAACCCTCCAGAGCATAAGTGTCAGTGGCGGGGAAAAAGTCCCTCAATGAGGAAGAAACTCCGGACAGGACCCAGACTGTTTTGGGCGGCCATCCGCCTCGACCGGTTGGGTGCAAAAGAAATCAAAGGAAGATAAGAACAGGGTCAGAGAGAGAGAGACAGAGAGAGAGTGACAGATAGTCCAGATAGAGTCAGTGTCTTTATGGTTAAGGTTATGTTTCCCATTGCTAAAGTCAAGGCACAATTACAGCTGTGTGGATGACTGTATGGCGGCACGGAGGAAGAAAGGAAGCAGGACCCCAGGGATAGGTGAAGGGTGGGACTGGTGGGCTTGGAAGAGAAGGTCCACAGCACATGGAGAGATGGGGGTGATACTGGTGGGCTTGGAGGTGCAGGTCCACAGAGGAAGGTCCACAGCGGATGGGCGGATGAGGGGTGGAACAGTAAGATGACACAAAGGAAGAGAGGCAGCAGGACCCCAGTCAATGGTTAGGTGAGGGGTGATACTGGTGGATGGGAGGTGCAGGTCCACAGCAGATGGTCCACAGTGGATGGGTGGATGAGGGGTGGAACAGTATGGTGGCGCGGAGGAAAAAGGAAGCTGGACCCCAGCCGATAATTAGGTTAGGGGTGATACTGGTGGGGTGGGAAGAGCAGGTCCATAGCAGTTGTGTGGATGAGGGGTGAACCTGAGAAAAACCTGTGAGGACATAGAGCACAGAGACTCCAGGGAAGAAGTTGAGTTAGTAAAGGTGTGAATGGAGACCAGGAGAGTGAGATCAGAGAGGAGGAGGAGTAACAGATGGTTGGAGAGAAGGAGGAGGAGAGAGGAACTCAGTGAGTCTGGATGTTGAGTCTCCAGCAATGTAGGGCTATAAAAAAATAAAAAATAAAAACAATTGTATTTATTTTAATTTTTGTATTTATTGTATTTTATTTAAATTATGTATTTATTATAATTATTATTATCACCAGAGCGCTGCAGCACCATCCACGCCGGTTGGGTGATAGTCTAACATGAGGTTCAGGTGAACTGACACTCACTGCATTGAGAATAAAATTTCATAAAACTACCTACGCGTAAATATTTTATTATTTTACATATTTATTTTATTTTATTTTTTTAAGCTGTCCTACATATAGTATTCTAAATGTTCACCTAATTTTAAAATGAAAGGTTTCGTGAAGCAAAAGAAAATGTTGTTCCGCGAGAATCCCGGAAATCAGACTCTTATTTTGAAGCCGCACACCGGAAGCTTCCCGTCGTGTCGCTAGCTTTGCAGCCGCCGCGGCTCCGGTGGCTCACAGCGAACATGGCCGTCACACGGGAGGGGGCGAGCTGAACATGCTCCTTCCAGCTCCGTGCGGGACGAACAGCACAGACACGCAGGTAGGACGGCCGGTACCGACCGCCGCGGCCCTAGTGCTCGTGACGTAGCAGCTAGCCGAAGGTTAGCTAGCTAGAGCTCCGCGGCAGCCAATGTGAAACCGCACGTCAGTCAGCGCGGAGCGGGTGTTTCCATTACCGGACACGCGTGTCGGCAGGGAGTCACGACGGCAGAAATTAAAATATAGAAATATAAAAATATATAGTATAAAAAATATAGAATATAAAAATTTGGAATATAAATGTTAACGGATTTGACTTGTGTTCAACATGCAGTCGGACAGCTAACTGGTCCCTGAAAGGGAGTCACTGACACCCCCAGTAGCGCCCTGCTGGCGTGACGTCAGTCGATATTTGTTGTTTATTTACTGAGGCTTCGCGCGATAAAATAAACAAACCAGACGAGAAATAAACAAACCAGACGAGACGTAAACAGTGGAGGGGGGGTGGAACGGAGTGTGTGTGTGTTTGCGTCCGACAATGGAACCAGGGCAGCGTCAGTCGAACCATAAACAGACGCAGGTATTCGCGCACGAGCCGACGCGACTTTAGTCGCATGAGTCTAATTTTAACGAACGGGCGCGAGTGGATCGGTGACCGGGGGCTGGTGTCACCGGAGAGCTGTCCGGTAATGGAACCCCGGGTTAAATGTTTCGGCAGCTGCCCCGGTCTGTTGGAGGGGAACGAGAACACCGGCGGAGCAGCAGCGGGCATCCGGAGGCGGGGACCGGGCGTGGTGTCCCGGTGGATAATGACGTCCTCCAATCAGGGGACGGATCAGGTACCCCTGGGGACACCTGGTACATACGTGGGCGGAGCCGCCCTGCGGGCGTTTTGATTGGAAGGAGTGGTTCTGGGGCGTGTCCCGGTCCGGTTGGAAGCTCCGCCCCCAGGGGGTGGGTTCTGATGTGTTATAGGTCCACATTGAGGCGGAACAGGTTAACAGAACACTTCACAGAATTCATGGTCCCATCCGTTACGACAAGTCATCCAAACACTAAAGCAGCAAAGTGAACAAAGATATCCTCAAGACTTCAGGTCCAGTGAATTAATGACAGTTAAAATCACAATTTAAAAGCTGGATTTCTTTTGTATTCCATAACATGAAGTCAACCTGGTGCAAGAGTAAGGCAATTATGGTATGAAAGATAAATGAGGCTGACTTCCTTGAGTAAGAGGTACAAATTTAGGAGAAACATTTGTAGACAAGTAAAGGGTAAATGAAATGCATATAGAACAGCAACAACAACCCAGCAACAGCCACTAACCCCTGAATAATAAAACAGGAAATCAAATCAGGAAACACATCTAAAGGGGACGTCATAGCCAGGATGCATTAGTAGGGTGACTGACACCTATTTAAAGCGATCCTGACTTTGCAGAGCTACTCGTTCACTGTTACACTTCACAAGAGGGCTTGGTTTGTGTTGCACCGAAGCTGTAATTTCTGGCCTTATAATGAGCAATTTGTATTTAAGTGAACATAAGAACATTGGAGGCCTGTACCGTAAAGCTAGATTACGGCTTAGCGAGATAACTTCAGGCTTAAACCTGGCTTTTCGGTACCATAAAGGTGGCTGACTTTCTATCGGGCTACGTTGTCGCGGTAACCTATGCTGAACACCTAACCGGCTCCGGAGCAGGATAAGTTCAGAATAAGAGCTCAGCAGGTATAACAGCCCCACCTACTGACCAGTCAGAGCACAGCAGGTATAACAGCCCCACCTACTGACCAATCAGAGCTCAGCAGGTATAACAGCCCCACCTACTGACCAATCAGAGCTCAGCAGGTATAACGGCCCCACCTACTGACCAATCAGTTCTCTTAGAAAATGGGCTGTCCGTTTCATGAGAACCTGGTGGATCTTGGTCCACAGCTTGTGTGAAGAGCGCTCAGGCAGAGAGAACATTTAGAGATGGCTGTAATCCGTTGGATTACCTGAACAATCAGTGTAGAAAGGTCCAGGTTTTGGGGAGAGGGGTTCCATTACATCTGTCAGCTGCTGGAGCCTTACGTCAGGAATGGAACCCAACCACGCGCTGACAGTCCCACACACAGTGTGCATTGCACTGAGGGGTTTTACCACAGTTAATATATTTCTTAGTGATGTTTAATTATTATGATGTCCTTAAATCCCTCGTTGGATGGGTTACAAGCAGACCACAGATAAAATGCCATTAATCAATCATTTGTTTCAGTAAATCATGGATTGATTCATTCATAGGTACTTTTATGTATTCTGTTGGCGATGCTGAAAACCTGGGGGAGAACACAGTATGTAGAGCTATTCATAAAGTGGGGGTGGCTACAATCACATGCCATAACGAAAAATGTGGTACACACACACATGTATGGAACACACACGTTACTGTAGTCAGATATACAAGTGCAGTCATAGTGGGGAAGTACTATTAGAATGACACTAACTTCCGCATTGACACAATCGGCAATTTTTTGCCGGCGATCCTTGCGCCGTTTGGCAACTGTGTTGCTTTTTGCCTGGATGATTGATTTGTATTGCTCATATTTATTAACTATTATTGTGTGCTCCTCCGTTGTGAAATATGCGGCTCGGGCCGGTTTGTTGCATGTTTGCGATTGGTGGCATGCAGCAAACTCCGCCCTTTTCATGTGAGCGCGCACAGATCTAGAGTGGACAAGTCTGGATTGAATTAGTGAGTTGATAGCCGGCTTTATGGTACCGAAAATCCGGAGGGCGGATGTGTCGGTAAGTGAAGCCAGATAAGTAAGAGGAAGCCCGGCTAGGTTAATCAAGCTTTATGGTACAGGCCTCTGGTTTCTAGACACTGTAGAGATCTCGGATGCCCACAGTCTTACAGACAATGTGCCAGTGCAAGGCAAATCATATGTACGATGAAGAAAGACAATAGAAACGAGTGTTTCTGAAAAACGATGGGATTTCAGCCAGGTTTGGATGTGTTAAAAGTTTCATCAAGTCCATTATAGCTACACCTGGAGATCAGTCACTCAAGACACTTTCGGAAAGAAGTCAAAAAGATGGACCTAAATTGCCAACCAGGTTTTCCATTCCATTTAATGTTACTTCTCAGTCACCTTCAAACATTAGACCACACAATATTCTCCTTTTCAGGATGTTTTATGTTTTCAACATAACATATTAAAACTACTCATAGATTATAGCTACACAACAAAAGGTGTTCCTGTCATGTTTATGTCTACTGATTCTGCCTGATTCCCAAACTCTGCCTGTTGTCTGCTCCTTTGTCTGTTTGGACTGATTACCTGATATTCTGAACTCTGCTCTTAATTAAACACAAAATTCAATTCTGCTTCTAACCGCTCTTCTGTTGTGCTTTTGGGTTCTGCCAGTTTTGCCATAGGAGTGACAGTTTCTGTTGCTAAAACCATGTGGTGTTTAAAGCACCAAATTGTAAATTCATTTTTTAAATATTCTTATGTGCAAACTTACATGTTCCAAACCATTTACACTTAAAAAAAGCTCATAAGGACCAGAATGCAAGCTAGTCAAAACTCTGTGCTGTTATGTAGGTGTAAGCTAAATCCAACCTGATTGAAGGAGTTAGAATGACGAAAGAGGTAGGTGTTGTCATGGTTTTCCAGGTTATAAACTAAAAAGGCAAGGAACCAAATAACAAACCAAGGAACCAAATTCCAAGGATCAATCCATCACCTGAGCAGAGGAAATGCCAAATTCCTCTTCCTCGGCCGTAGAAGAAGTGACAACAAACTACAATCTACAGTTAAGTGCAGCCATTCATGTGTTTTCCTCTCGCCTTGCCTTACAATAAAAATGGAAGATTAAATCTCAACTCAAAATGTTTTCAATGCTTTTGTCCAGAAGGAGCGGCGCATGGACTTAATTTATAAGTAAACATAACATATAAACAAACATGCAGGTAACATAAGTTTTTTTTAATCAGATGTGCTAATTGTGTGTGTAAATAACTCTGCTATGAGACTTTAAAAATAGCCCACTCACTGTTGCCTATTAAATGGTGAATCTAAACTGTAGGTTCATGTGTTCATAAACATCTTCATCTGATCATGATGAAGTCAGTGCCTCACCAGCCATGTACCTCACCGCACATCACTGTTTAGTACAATATGTAGAGATTATTAGTATAGGGTATGAATATTGTGTATTACAGCAGCTGCTGCAATTAATGTTTTGTAACAGGAAATCATCCCAGTATGAGTGTGAGGTTGTGAGAACCGCAAGAAAGAACTGGGCGAAATACAAACTTGCGAATGCAATACAGCATTTTATGAACATTTAGACATCAGTCAGTGATTGTATCTACCAATGTTTGTTAAGTCAGTGTGAGCGTGTTTAGTCTCATTGAGAAGTAGGGCTGGACAGCCAGTTTATTTGGTAATACTTCTGTTTAATTTTAATTTTGATTAAATCTTTTAAATTAAAATGTTTAATTTAGTGAGGAAGGTTACACCCTGTCATTTGTTTTTCAGTTAGGTTAAGTATTATTATTTTGCAGGTAGGATTGTTTTGTTTGTTGTTTTGGCCTTAGTCCAACCTGAAGTGAGCTCAACATATTATTTGATATTTAGCTATTGTAAATAAAACTTTGATTTTCGTTATAGACTACAACTATTCATCTGTGGTTACTTGGGACTTGGGGAAGATGGGGCCTGTTCATTTTATGGCTCAGGCCCTCCTAGACTGGGCGTAACAGATTGAGAACATTGGGAACAGGACCATGCTACTGCTAGGCACGCCCTCTCTGTGAGAGGGGTGTGTCACACCGAGGACACGAGACAAACAAAACAGACTGTCAGCCGTCCGCAAACTTATAAGACTGTATGTTACACCCAACCTCCTGCTGTTACTCTATTAGAGCATCACCCAACCCAACAGAGCATCACCCAACCCAACAGAGCATCACCCAACCCAACAGAGCATCACCCAACCCAACAGAACATCATCCAACCCATCAGAGCATCACCCAACCCAACAGAACATCATCCAACCCAACAGAGCATCACCCAACCCAACAGAACATCATCCAACCCAACAGAGCATCATCCAACCCATCAGAGCATCACCTAACCCAACAGAACATCATCCAACCCATCAGCATCACCCAACCCAACAGAACATCATCCAACCCAACAGAACATCATCCAACCCAACAGAGCATCATCCAACCCAACAGAGCATCACCCAACCCAACAGAGCATCATCCAACCCAACAGAGCATCATCCAGCCCAACAGAGCATCATCCAACCCATCAGAGCATCACCCAACCCGTCCTCCTGAAGTGTTCCACATGTTTCTTCACCATTCTTTCTGTAACAATCCAGACCAAACTCACACGCATCACAAACAGCTTCCAGACTCATCGTTTCCACAAACCAAACCTCACTGAACTAAATATCTATGAAGCTTGAGAAGCTGCGTAGATCAAGACATCACCCACCCACCCACTGCACAAATACATCACCGCTATCGTCAGGAAGCATGTACACAACCATCAGGTTTAGTCTTATGTAGGTATTGTTTATTTAATTGTATGTTATGAGTAATGTGTCCTCTGTAATGTACATTTAATGAAGACAACTTTCTCTAGGGGGAACAATCAAATCAAAATCTTTTCTGTCCAATGGCTACTTTCTCCAGACAGTGCATCTATTTCATGAAGCTGTTCTCAGAGAAGTGGCTCCAAAAGGCCAGTCATTATTGCAAATGTACAGCGTTAGCTTTAGGGGAGACTCTGCATGCTCCTATGTATCACTCAGTCTCTGATATCACATGATCAACAAAGTGATCAGTAATCAAACATGTACAAAACTCCACTCATTACACGACACGTGAGCAGAACTACACCAGAGCTAATATAGTAGAATAAAATGTGACACATTTCTCCTCTCTACTACATTAAATATATAAACCCTTTCCATTCCACACCTCCAGGTGCTGCTGGGAAAGGAATGATAGACTTCTCTTAATCCTCCATTTAGACTTCAAGCCTTACTGAGCCACACAGTCGCAGGAGAAAAGATTGAATCTTGTCTGCAGCCATTTTCCTGACAGCTGGAGGAGAGCTCTGTCCTGTCAGGTTTGTGGGCGTCAAGTGCCTAATACCCCGTTAATGGAAGGCAGGAACAACCCGGGGCTTCTTCCTGGACTCGTGGGTTTTTACTTGATGTCTCTCACTGAGGCAGAGACCCGACTGGAAAGCAGGTCACTTTTTATTGGAACCGATTTTTTTATGGATATTCTTGGTCTATTGGAGAAAAATCTTTATTTTGTTAAAATAAAGATTTATTTATTCATTGTTATTGTTAAATAATTCAATTACAATTATTTAAGGTGTTGTTATAACCTTATTACCAGAGTAAATGCTCATTCATTTCATGCTTCGGTGTAAGTGTGAGCTGCTGGTCAGATAATGAGTCCCTCACTGCTTCACATTGAGTAGGAGGCTTTATCTGACAACATCTGGAACTTTCCCAAACTTTTTGACACCACAGCGACCTCATGCATCGTTATCTGGTTTCATTTGTTGAACTATTAATGTCTCTTCCCCGATAAATAATCAAGTGAATACACACGGCTCAGAAAGACAGCTCTAATTTAGATCATTGAAATCACCATCACTACAAGGACGACCTGAAGGCTGTACAGAGGGAGCTGAGGAGGAAGATCAGAGAGGGGAAAAACATGTACAGGAGGAAGATGGAGGACCAGCTGCAGCAGAACAATGTCAGCGAGCTGTGGAGGGACCTGAAGACCATCTCAGGCCATAAAAGACCCGACCGCCAGGTCACTGGGGACCAGAAGTGGGCAGAGATAATCTGAACGAATTTTTCAATAGATTTGATCAGGCATCCACCCCCTCCCCCAGCCCAGCCCTCCACGCTGTAGCCCCCTCCTCCCCCTCCTCCCCTGCCCCTGCCCCTCTCCAACACCACCACATCCCCTCCCCCTCTACAACAATCAACTCACGGCCACCCCCCACTGCTCAGGTCAATGTTACAGCCACCCCCTACGGTTCACCTCTTCAACCCACCCCCCTCACCCACACCCCCCAGCACACAATCCCCCTGCTCCACCCTGTCCCTCACTGAGTCCCAGGTGAGAAACCAGCTCCGGAGGATAAAGACGAGGAAGGCTGCGGGTCCAGACGGCATCAGCTCCAGGCTCCTGAAATCCTGCGCAGACCAGCTGTGTAGGATTGTTGGACGCATGTTCAACATGAGCCTGAAGCTAAGAAGGGTTCCACAGCTGTGGAAAACGTCCTGCTTGGTTCCCGTGCCCAAGACTCCGCACCCCAAGGACCTAAACAGCTACAGGCCGTTGGTGCTAACATCCCACCTTATGAAGACCCTGGAGCGTCTGGTCCTCTGTCATCTACGCCCCCTGGTGAGCTGATCACTGGATCCACTCCAGTTCGCTTACCAGCCTGCCATCGGGGTGGCCGTCATTTTCCTCCAAGATCAAGCACTGTCTCACCTGGAGAAGCCGGGGAGCACTGTGAGGATCATGTTTTTTGATTTCTCTATACTATACATCCGGCGCTGTTGAGGGACAAACTGGAGATCACCGGGTTGGACCACCACCTCACGGACTGGATATTGGACTATTTGACCAATCGCCTGCAGTTCGTGAGGACCCGGGACTGTGTGTCGAACACGGTTGTCTGCAGCATGGGAGCACCACAGGGAACGGTTCTGGCTCCGTTCCTCTTCACCCTCTATACTGCAGTCTGCTCCTACAACTCCCCCACATGTCACCTGCAGAAGTTCTCTGACGACTCTGCAATCGTCGGCCTCATCACCGATGGGGGCGACAGAGAGTACAGAGAGCTGACCCAGGACTTTGTGGACTTGTGCCAGCGGAACCACCTCTAGATCAACGCGGGTAAAACCAAGGAGCTGTTGGTGGATTTCTGCAGGCGATCACTCTGCCCAGTTACACCGGTGAAGATCCAGGGTACGGACATCAAGGTGGTGTCCTCGTACAAGTACCTGGGTGTTCACCTGAACAATAAACTGGACGGGAGTACAAACACTCACTCCCTCTACAAAAAGGGTCAGAGCAGACTCTATCTGCTCAGGAGGCTGAGGTCCTTTGGAGTGCGGGGGCCACTCCTAAGGACTTTTTATGATACTGTGGTAGCCTCAGCTATTTTTCATGGGGTGGTCTGCTGGGGCAGCAGCATCACTGCGGCCGACAGGAAGAGACTGGACAGGCTGATTAAGAAGGCGGGTTCTGTCCTAGGATGTTCTCTGGACTCAGTGGAGGTGGTGGTGGAGAGGAGGATGACAGCCAAACTGTCATTGATGATGAAGAACAACTCCCACCCTCTACAGGGCACACTTAGATCACTCGAGAGCTCTTTCAGCGATAGGTTGCTTCAACCAAGATGCGTGAAGGAACGCTATCGCAGGTTCTTCCTGCCCACGGCAGTTGGAGTCTACAACCAGCAAACCTCCCAGCAGACCACTCAGAGAACTCAAAAGAACTCAAAAAACTCACAGAACTCAAAGAACAAAACATTATCATTCTGGATGAACAATGTAATCTTCAGTCTGTAGTGTATTTTTTTGATGTGTAAATATAACTAAATTTCTGATATGATATATGTTAATATGTTTACAATATGTGAATATGTAAATTTCATATGTTGCAAATGTTAATATGTATGTATATTATTTAAGTATTTATGTATGACCCCCCCTCCCCCCCGCTGCTACAATCGCACAAATTTCCCCACTGTGGGACAATAAAGGTTTATTATTATTATTATAAAAAAAGACTCACATTGGATACTGTGCTGCCATTTATTGCTTGGATAGAAACAGAATCTGTAATTATAATAAAGTTAATAATAAACATTATTTTTGTATCATAGTTACAAGGTCCCTTTAAAACAAAAAGGTGCAAAAGTTTAAAATAATAACTACAATATAAAAAAAAACCCCACAATAAATGAATCAGACAATAAAGAGCCGGTCTGAAATAGAGTTTTGACCTAGGAGAACACATTGTGTTATAAAGGTAAGGCAAGATTGGATTTAAAATTACACACATTACAACTGTTTTACTGTAATAAAAAATGTTCCTGGAAAAGTAAGTTAGAGGAGTGATTTAAAGTTCACCAGTCTGAGTTATTCAGGAAGAGTTCCAGCGCTGTGGCGCTCTAAAGGAGATCATCCTGTTTCTTATTGGAACAAGGTGAGAATGGTTGAGGTCAGGTGAATGGAAGCAGGGTTCATCTGTAGCGGAGCAAGGATGGGGAGAAATAGTCCTGAAATAACATTTGTTAAGGTGTGATAGGTGCGTTCTGAATGAGATGGGTAGATGGGAGACAGGCTTTAGGATACGTAAAATAAATCAATATTCAGAAGTCAGGAAGGTATGATATTAAAAGATGGATGTCTTTTTTAAGATCTGAGATTTTAAAGCTGTAGTGTTCGATAAATCAGTGGACAGTCTTTAGTCTTTTTAGTAAACCTCACTGCACTTCTGTCACTACAGAGCAGAGGTGAGTTCAGTTGCCACCCCAGACAGGTAGAATGGATCACCTGGAGGCAACAAATGTTCACTCCATCCACCCCAAAACAAGAAAGGGCAACAGATGACAAGTATAGGAAAAAAGAGGTAGAATAATCACAACTCTTCACGTCAGACGCAGCATGGAGGAATAAAAGAGTAAAAACTATTATTAGTCACAAACAACTTGTTAAAGGAGTTTGGCATGACCTGTGACCACACAAGAAAAATGATGCTCCATCTATTTGTCACACAAATGTGTAAAATGCCACAAAAGGAAAGGAAAATGACAACTGAATGAGTTAAATTTGTTTTGTAACTTGTCTTTATGGCTCATGTCCAGAGGTCAGAAACACAACCAGCTGTTTACTGACTTCCAAGAAGAAGAAATAGTCTGTGACACATTATGAGATTTAATCTGAGAAGATGAATTAGACAGATTGAAAAGCTTTCTTCATGGTTCTGTTGTGTTGGTATGCTTACAGGTCTGTAATTGTGAAGGCTCATTGTCTCCTGACGGGTCAGGCTGTGGTAGATGGTGTGGCTGGCTCCTATCAGCTGACGAGCCCCACCAGCTCCCACTCTGCTCGTCAGACTCATCTTAAAAGGCCTGGCTTTCCCCTAAGAGGGCGCCAGATTGTTACATCCTGGTTCTGTGATGCGAGCGTCGAGTGTTTCTCTCAGTTACTTGTTTTTTGGAGTTTAGTCGTTTTTGCTCAGCTGCTTTTTGTTATCTAGCTAACTAGCGTTTTTGTTAAGCCTGATCAATAAAACTGTTAATTTTTACTCGTGTGTCAGTCTCTGCTCTCTGGGGTCCAGACTTGAACTACCCGTAACAGCCTTTTGTGAAAGGATCGGCAACAATATACATAAACTGTAGATAGAAACACAGCTAGCGGAGAATTGTTCACAAAGTTTGGCTGACGGAACCTCTGTCCAGTGTCTGCTTTGGTAGATTAACACTTAAAGGCGCTTTTTCTGTTTCAAAATGACTAAAAACTAAATGTGAACTTGTCCAGACTTTTCAATGACTGGTGATTCCAACTGATTCTTAATCATTCTGATTTCTTCTCACCTCTCTGCTTCTCCAACAGGACATCATGCTACAGCATTGGAGCGTTTCAAAAGACTACTGGAATATACCACTTGAAACTCATATTCTGTATACATATACTATTTGTCCAAAAGAAGGCTCTTAAAGACTGAATAATATCAGATTATCTGGTTTGCATCAGAAATTGTAAAAACTTTGAGCTGTTAAATAATAAATAATTTGAACATTCATTTTAGTCTTTAATTTCCGTTGTCTGATAGTTTGAAGCAGTACTGTGATTCCAACTTAAAGCAGCTTGAGATGTCTTACAGTGTTTATTTATTATACATTAACCTGTTACATCACATTGACCATTAAAGTATGAGTTACACTCAACAAAAATACAAACGCAACACTTTTGTTTTTGCTCCCATTTTTCATGAGATGGACTTAAAGATCTATAATTCATTCCAGATACACAATATTACCATTTCTCTCAAACATTGTTCACAAATCTGTCTAAATGTGTGATAGTGAGCTCTTCTGCTTTGCTGAGATAATCCATCCCACCTCACAGGTGTGCCACATCAAGATGCTTATCTGACATCATGATTAGTGCACAGGTGTACCTTATACTGTCCACAATAAAAGCTAAAGTGTTTATGGCTGTGATTATGAAATATGGTTGGTTTTGTTACAGCATGTCTATTAAAGTAATTAATGAACATCTGTCCATCCACTTCCTTGTAGACAAGATGATCACTGTTGGAGCCTAAATGCTTTTTGTTACTTTCTTTATTTAAACATATTACAATGAAATGATTCTCAATTGTCATTCCCCTTTTTGATGACGTCATGTCAAACCTGTCAATCTGTCAGTCAATTGTCTTGGTGGGTGGTTGCCATGGAAACCAATATTACCTTCCTGGGTTGGTGATTGCATTCAGGTGTGATAGGGGAAAGACAAACAGTTTTCGACTGTGCGAGACAAAGTGGCGTTGTCACAGATTGTTTTGTGTTGTAAGTTTAAACAGTTGCTTTAAGTTTTTGAGTGCTGCTGCATACTTTGGATCATGTGCAATAAATGGATTGGCATATCCAACAGTGAATTTACGCCTGAACTTTGACTTTGTTTTAATGCACGCGTCTAACTAAAATCAACCCAGTTGCACTGCTGTGCAGCCTATTTGCACGGCTGTACAATCACAGTCGTCTCATCGAGAGCCACTTCTCTGGCTTGTGGGTAGAGGGTCTGCTGGATAGAAAATGGATGGATTACTTTAACAAAATGGCAGTAGTACTTTTACCAGTGTATTATGGGAATATAAGATGCACCAAGAATTTCTAAGCTTGTATCAGATACACAATAAGGACTCAGAGGATAAAGTACTGTAGGTTAGAACCTTTGTAAATATTCTTCAGGCACCTTTGATGAACAAATAAATGTGATTGGCTTTTTCTCAACTGATATCAGACCAGTTTGTATTTCAGTAGGTGTCATCAAGATCTTTACTCGAAGGCCCTGACCCACACTCAACCTACGACAGCGTTTATTTCTTTTTTCTCTCTTCATGAGAGCCAGTCAACTCAGACTTGAGAACTTTCAGGTAGAAGATGATAGAAACCGGCAAGGATACCCAACAAATACTGCGTGGTATGAACACTTCATAATATGAACACTTCACAGCTGTTTGAATATAAAGGAGAGTTTTGTTGCTATCATGAGCTGAAACTTTCCGCCAGCACCATGCAGTTCAGAGGCGAAGACTGTATTTTTCCTCCCCACGCCTTAAGGCTGTGGGAGGGAAAACTCTGACTGTTATTTGTGCATATGCTCCAAATAGCAGCTCGGAGTATTCGGCCTTCTTGGGTCCCTAAATGGGGTCCTTCACAGGACCCCTTCAGGGGACTCCATTGTTCTCTTAGGGAACTAGAATGTAAACGTCAGCAATTATGGAGACACCTGGAGGGGCGTGATTGGGAGGAATGGCTTCCTTGATCTAAACCCGAGCGGTGTTATGTTGTTGGACTTCTGTGCTTGTCACGGATTGTTCATAACTAACACCATGTTCAAACACAAGGATGCTCAAAAGTGTACCTGGTACCAGACCACCCTGGGTCGGAGGTCAATGATTGATCTTGTGATCATATCATCTGACCTTCGACCGTGTGTTTTGGACACTTGGGTGAAGAGAGGGGCAGAGCTGTCAACTGATCAACTGGGAACTGGGAACGTCTGGAGGAGGACTCGATCCGTGAGGCCTTCAATTCACACCTCCGAAGAAGCTTCTCGTGCATCCCTGTGGAGGCTGGGGGCATCGAACCTGAATGGTCGATGTTCAAAGCTTCCATTGCTGAAGCTGCAGCTGAGAGCTGTGGTCTCAAGGTCTTGGGTGCTTCAAGGGGTGGTAACCCTTGAACACCGTGATGGACCTGGTAGTCAGGAAAGCTGTTTCAGATGCCCCTGAAAGCCTCTGATGAAAGAGGCTTTCAGGGGCATGTTGTCCCTGGGGACTCCTGAAGAAGTTGCAGGGTACCGACGGACTGCAGCCTCAGCTGTGATGGAGGCAAAACAGAGTGTGTTGGAGGAGTTCGGAGAGGCCATGGAGGACTTTTTGATGGCACCAAAGATGTTCTGAAGGACTGTCCGACACCTCAGAAGGGGGAAACGGGGGACCATCCAAGCTGTTTACGGCGAGGATGGGACACTGTTGACCTCAACTGAGGAGGTTGTTGGACGGTGGAAGGAACACTTTGAGGAACTCCTAAATCCAGCTACCCCAACTGACCTGCCCTCTGTTGCAGAGGCAGAGCTGGAGGATGATGGAGGATTGGAGTCAATCTCTCTGGGCGAAGGCACTGAGGTAGTTAAACAACTTCACGGCGGCAAAGCCCCGGGTGTTGATGAGATTTGACCGGAAATGCTGAAGGCTCTGGGTATTGAGGGGCTGCCATGGATGACATGCCTCTTTAACATTGCGTGGAAGTCTGGGACAGTGCCGAAAGAGTGGCAGACTGGGTTTAAAAAGGGGGACCAGAGAGTGTGTGCCAACTCAAGGGGAATCACACTCCTCAGCCTCCCTGGGAAAGTTTACTTCAAGGTGCTGGAAAGGAGGGTCCGGCCAATTGTCGAGCCTCAGATTGAGGAGGAACAATGTGGGTTCCATCCTGGTCGTGGAACAACGGACCAGCTTTTTACTCTCACAGGGATGCTAGAGGGGGCTTGGGAGTATGCCCATCCAGTCTACATGTGTTTTGTGGACTTGGAGAAGGCGTACGATCGGGTCTGCAGGAACTTACTGTGTGAGGTACTGCGAGAGTATGGGATGGGGGCGCCTCTCCTTAGGGCCATTCAATCCCTGCACGCCCAAAGTGAGAGCTGTATTCAGGTTCTCGGCAGTAAGTCGGACTTTTTCTGAGTGGGTTTTGGCCTTCGCCAGGGCTGCGCTTTATCACCAATTCTGTTCGTCATTTTCATGGACAAGATATCGGGGCGTAGTCGTGATGAGGATGGGTTACAGTTTGGTGGCCTGAGGATTGCATCGCTGCTTTTTGCAGATTATGTGGTCCTGTTTGCGTCATCAGCCTGTGACCTGCAGCACTCACTGGTCCGGTTTGCCACCGAGTGTGAAGCAGCGGGGATGAGGATTAGCACCTCCAAATCTGAGGCCATGGTCCTCAGCAGGAAACCGGTGGACTGCCTTCTCCGAGTGGGGGATGAGGTCCTTCCGCAAGTGAAAGAGTTTAAGTATCTTGGGGTCCTGTTCACGAGTGAGGGAACAATGGAGCATGAGATTGGACGACGAATTGGGGCAGCAGGAGCGGTACTGCAGTCGCTTTACCGCACTGTTGTCACAGAGAGGGAGCTAAGCCGAGAGGCGAAGCTCTCCATCTACCATTCAACCTTCGTTCCTACCCTCACCTATGGTCCTGAGCGATGGGTCATGACCCAAAGAACCAGATCGCGGATATAAGCGTAGAGTTGATACTCCTTTGCGTGGAAAGGAGTCAGCTGAGGTGATTTGAAATGATTCGTGTGTGTGTGTGTGTGTGTGTGTGTGTGTGTGTGTGTGTGTGTGTGTGTGTGTGTGTGTGTGTTCCAGCTAAGCCCATCAGACCAGGCCAGCTTCCAGGAGGCTCTCCGGCCCTCAGGGCCAAGTTGGTGAGCCACAGCCAGTGGAGCGGCGTGAGAGAAGGATACGACAGCAGGTTGGAGGAAACAAACGTCACACAGAAATGTTTAGGAACACAAAGCAAAGCAGTGACATGACAGAAAAATGGATGATCTGCTGTGTGGTGTTCTTCCCTTTCAGCTCCTGAGGGTGGCGCTCTCTCACCGGATCAGAATCCCAGACCCAGAGATGTTGTTGTCTCCCTGGTCCATTCCCCCGTCATTAGAATGTATATTTACACTGTATATAAAGATGGTGTCTACTGACCAACAGCTTCACACAATCAGCACATTATGAAACATTTTGCTTTAAAAATGGGCCAAAACACTAAAAAGCTGACATGAAATGAAACCGAATAATTAAAGAACAATTTTAAAACACATCAGGTGTCCTGAGTCAGTCAATAATGACAGAGTTCTAATGTTTCATCATGTGGAGCTTCTCTGGAGGATGTGGGGGGGGTGGGTCTCCTCATCCTGGACCTGATGAACCTCCACCTGAGGGTAACACTGAGGGTAACACTGAGGGTAACACTGAGGGTAACACTGAGGGTAACACAGGGTAACACTGAGGGTAACACTGAGGGTAACACTGAGAGTAACACTGAGGGTAACACAGGGTAACACTGAGGGTAACACTGAGGGTAACACTGAGGGTAACACCTGAGGGTAACACCTGAGGGTAATACCTGAGGGTAACACTGAGGGTAACACTGAGGGTAACACAGGGTAACACTGAGGGTAACACTGAGGGTAACACCTGAGGGTAATACCTGAGGGTAACACTGAGGGTAACACTGAGGGTAACACAGGGTAACACTGAGGGTAACACTGAGGGTAACACTGAGGGTAACACCTGAGGGTAATACCTGAGGGTAACACTGAGGGTAACACTGAGGGTAACACAGGGTAACACTGAGGGTAACACTGAGGGTAACACTGAGAGTAACACTGAGGGTAACACTGAGGGTAACACATGAGGGTAACACCTGAGGGTAACACTGAGGTTAACACTGAGGGTAACACTGAGGGTAACACTGAGGTTAACACTGAGGGTAACACTGAGGGTAACACTGAGGGTGACAATGAGGGTAACACTGAGGGTAAACAGGTAACACTGAGGGTAACACTGAGGGTAACACTCAGGGTAACACTGAGGGTAACACCTGAGGGTAACACTGAGGGTATCACTGAGGGTAACACTTAGGGTAACACTGAGGGTAACACTGAGGGTAACACTGAGGGTAACATGGGGTAACACTGAGGGTAACACAGGGTAACACTGAGGGAAACACCTGAGGGTAACACTGAGGGTAACACCTGAGGGTAACACTGAGGGTAACACTGAGGGTAACACTGAGGGTAACACTGAGGGTAACACTGAGGGTAACACAGGGTAACACTGAGGGTAACACTGAGGGTAACATGGGGTAACACTGAGGGTAACACAGGGTAACACTGAGGGAAACACCTGAGGGTAACACTGAGGGTAACACCTGAGGATGACACCTGAGGGTAACACTGAGGGGAACACTGAGGGTAACACAAGGTAAGACTGAGGGTAACACCTGAGGGTAATACCTGAGGGTAACACTGAGGGTAACACCTGAGGGTAACACTGAGGTTAACACTGAGGGTAACACTGAGGGTAACACAAGGTAACACTGAGGTTAACACTGAGGGTAATACCTGAGGGTAACACTGAGGGTAACACCTGAGGGTAACACTGAGGTTAACACTGAGGTTAACACTGAGGTTAACATTGAGGGTAACACTGAGGGTAACACTGAGATTAACACTGAGGGTAACACTGAGGGTAACACTGAGGGTAACACTGAGGGTAACACTGAGGTTAACACTGAGGTTAACACTGAGGGTAACACTGAGGGTAACACTGAGGGTAACACTGAGGGTAACATGGAGTAACACTGAGGGTAACACAGGGTAACACTGAGGGAAACACCTGAGGGTAACACTGAGGGTAACACCTGAGGGTAACACTGAGGGTAACACTGAGGGTAACACTTAGGGTAACACTGAGGGTAACACTGAGGGTAACACAGGGTAACACTGAGGGTAACACTGAGGGTAACATGGGGTAACACTGAGGGTAACACAGGGTAACACTGAGGGAAACACCTGAGGGTAACACTGAGGGTAACACCTGAGGGTAACACCTGAGGGTAACACTGAGGGTAACACAAGGTAACACTGAGGGTAACACCTGAGGGTAATACCTGAGGGTAACACTGAGGGTATCACTGAGGGTAACACCTGAGGGTAACACTGAGGGTAACACTGAGGGTAACACCTGAGGGTAATACCTGAGGGTAATACCTGAGGGTAACACTGAGGGTATCACTGAGGGTAACACCTGAGGGTAATACCTGAGGGTAACACTGAGGGTAACACCTGAGGGTAACACTGAGGTTAACACTGAGGGTAACACTGAGGGTAACACTGAGGTTAACACTGAGGGTAACACTGAGGGTAACACTGAGGGTAACACTGAGAGTAACACTGAGGGTAACACTGAGGGTAACACTGAGGGTAACACAAGGTAACACTGAGGGTAACACCTGAGGGTAATACCTGAGGGTAACACTGAGGGTGACAATGAGGGTAACACTGAGGGTAACAGGGTAACACTGAGGGTAACACTGAGGGTAACACTGAGGGTAACACCTGAGGGTAACACTGAGGGTATCACTGAGGGTAACACTGAGGGTAACACTGAGGGTAACACTGAGGGTAACATGGGGTAACACTGAGGGTAACACAGGGTAACACTGAGGGAAACACCTGAGGGTAACACTGAGGGTAACACCTGAGGGTAACACTGAGGGTAACACTGAGGGTAACACTGAGGGTAACACTGAGGGTAACACTGAGGGTAACACAGGGTAACACTGAGGGTAACACTGAGGGTAACATGGGGTAACACTGAGGGTAACACAGGGTAACACTGAGGGAAACACCTGAGGGTAACACTGAGGGTAACACCTGAGGGTAACACCTGAGGGTAACACTGAGGGTAACACTGAGGGTAACACAAGGTAACACTGAGGGTAACACCTGAGGGTAATACCTGAGGGTAACACTGAGGGTAACACCTGAGGGTAACACTGAGGTTAACACTGAGGGTAACACTGAGGGTAACACAAGGTAACACTGAGGTTAACACTGAGGGTAACACCTGAGGGTAACACTGAGGGTAACACCTGAGGGTAACACTGAGGTTAACACTGAGGGTAACACTGAGGTTAACACTGAGGTTAACACTGAGGGTAACACTGAGGGTAACACTGAGGTTAACACTGAGGGTAACACTGAGGGTAACACTGAGGGTAACACTGAGGTTAACACTGAGGGTAACACTGAGGGTAACATGGGGTAACACTGAGGGTAACACAGGGTAACACTGAGGGTAACACCTGAGGGTAACACTGAGGGTAACACTGAGGGTAACACTTAGGGTAACACTGAGGGTAACATTGAGGGTAACACAGGGTAACACTGAGGGTAACACTGAGGGTAACATGGGGTAAAACTGAGGGTAACACAGGGTAACACTGAGGGAAAAACCTGAGGGTAACACTGAGGGTAACACTGAGGGTAACACCTGAGGGTAACACTGAGGGTAACACTGAGGGTAACACAAGGTAACACTGAGGGTAACACCTGAGGGTAATACCTGAGGGTAACACTGAGGGTATCACTGAGGGTAACACCTGAGGTTAATACCTGAGGGTAACACTGAGGGTAACACCTGAGGATAATACTGAGGGTAACACTGAGGGTGACATCTGAGGGTAACACTGAGGGTAACACCTGAGGGTAATACCTGAGGGTAACACTGAGGGTATCACTGAGGGTAACACCTGAGGGTAATACCTGAGGGTAACACTGAGGTTAACACTGAGGGTAATACCTGAGGGTAACACTGAGGGTAACACCTGAGGGTAACACTTAGGGTAACACTGAGGGTAACACTGAGGGTAACACTGAGGTTAACACTGAGGGTAATACCTGAGGGTAACACGGAGGGTAACACCTGAGGGGAACACTGAGGTCAACACTGAGGGTAACACTGAGGTTCACACTGAGGTTAACACTGAGGGTAACACTGAGGGTAACACTGAGGTTAACACTGAGGGTAACACTGAGGGTAACACTGAGGGTAAAACAAGGTAACACTGAGGGTAACACCTGAGGGTAATACCTGAGGGTAACACTGAGGGTAACACCGAGGGTAACACAGGGTAACGCTGAGGGTAACACTGAGGGTAACACAGGGTAACACTGAGGGTAACACCTGAGGATAACACCTGAGGGTAACACTGAGGTTAACACTGAGGGTAACACTGAGGGTAACACTGAGGTTAACACTGAGGGTAACACTGAGGGTAACAATGAGGGTAACACTGAGAGTAACACTGAGGGTAACACTGAGGGTAACACTGAGGGTAACACAAGGTAACACTGAGGGTAACACCTGAGGGTAATACCTGAGGGTAACACTGAGGGTGACACTGAGGGTAACACTGAGGGTAACAGGGTAACACTGAGGGTAACATCTGAGGGAAACACCTGAGGGTAACACTGAGGGTAACACCTGAGTTAAACACTGAGAGTAACACTGAGGGTAACACCTGACGGTAACACTGAGGGTAACACTGAGGGTAACACTGAGGGTAACACTGAGGGTAACACTGAGGGTAACACTGAGGTTAACACTGAGGGTAACACTGAGGGTAACACAAGGTAACACTGAGGTTAACACTGAGGGTAATACCTGAGGGTAACACTGAGGGTAACACCTGAGGGTAACACTGAGGTTAACACTGAGGTTAACACTGAGGTTAACATTGAGGGTAACACTGAGGGTAACACTGAGATTAACACTGAGGGTAACACTGAGGGTAACACTGAGGGTAACACTGAGGGTAACACTGAGGTTAACACTGAGGTTAACACTGAGGGTAACACTGAGGGTAACACTGAGGGTAACACTGAGGGTAACATGGAGTAACACTGAGGGTAACACAGGGTAACACTGAGGGAAACACCTGAGGGTAACACTGAGGGTAACACCTGAGGGTAACACTGAGGGTAACACTGAGGGTAACACTTAGGGTAACACTGAGGGTAACACTGAGGGTAACACAGGGTAACACTGAGGGTAACACTGAGGGTAACATGGGGTAACACTGAGGGTAACACAGGGTAACACTGAGGGAAACACCTGAGGGTAACACTGAGGGTAACACCTGAGGGTAACACCTGAGGGTAACACTGAGGGTAACACAAGGTAACACTGAGGGTAACACCTGAGGGTAATACCTGAGGGTAACACTGAGGGTATCACTGAGGGTAACACCTGAGGGTAAC
The DNA here is from genome assembly GCA_013358685.1 of Antennarius maculatus. Lineage (NCBI taxonomy): Eukaryota > Metazoa > Chordata > Actinopteri > Lophiiformes > Antennariidae > Antennarius > Antennarius maculatus. The sequence goes on from CM023624.1 coordinate 18,415,775, forward strand.
ACTGAGGGTAACACTGAGGGTAACACCTGAGGGTAATACCTGAGGGTAATACCTGAGGGTAACACTGAGGGTATCACTGAGGGTAACACCTGAGGGTAATACCTGAGGGTAACACTGAGGGTAACACCTGAGGGTAACACTGAGGTTAACACTGAGGGTAACACTGAGGGTAACACTGAGGTTAACACTGAGGGTAACACTGAGGGTAACACTGAGGGTAACACTGAGAGTAACACTGAGGGTAACACTGAGGGTAACACTGAGGGTAACACAAGGTAACACTGAGGGTCACACCTGAGGGTAATACCTGAGGGTAACACTGAGGGTGACAATGAGGGTAACACTGAGGGTAACAGGGTAACACTGAGGGTAACACTGAGGGTAACACTGAGGGTAACACTGAGGGTAACACCTGAGGGTAACACTGAGGGTATCACTGAGGGTAACACTGAGGGTAACACTGAGGGTAACACTGAGGGTAACATGGGGTAACACTGAGGGTAACACAGGGTAACACTGAGGGAAACACCTGAGGGTAACACTGAGGGTAACACCTGAGGGTAACACTGAGGGTAACACTGAGGGTAACACTGAGGGTAACACTGAGGGTAACACTGAGGGTAACACAGGGTAACACTGAGGGTAACACTGAGGGTAACATGGGGTAACACTGAGGGTAACACAGGGTAACACTGAGGGAAACACCTGAGGGTAACACTGAGGGTAACACCTGAGGGTAACACCTGAGGGTAACACTGAGGGTAACACTGAGGGTAACACAAGGTAACACTGAGGGTAACACCTGAGGGTAATACCTGAGGGTAACACTGAGGGTAACACCTGAGGGTAACACTGAGGTTAACACTGAGGGTAACACTGAGGGTAACACAAGGTAACACTGAGGTTAACACTGAGGGTAACACCTGAGGGTAACACTGAGGGTAACACCTGAGGGTAACACTGAGGTTAACACTGAGGGTAACACTGAGGTTAACACTGAGGTTAACACTGAGGGTAACACTGAGGGTAACACTGAGGTTAACACTGAGGGTAACACTGAGGGTAACACTGAGGGTAACACTGAGGTTAACACTGAGGGTAACACTGAGGGTAACATGGAGTAACACTGAGGGTAACACAGGGTAACACTGAGGGTAACACCTGAGGGTAACACTGAGGGTAACACTGAGGGTAACACTTAGGGTAACACTGAGGGTAACATTGAGGGTAACACAGGGTAACACTGAGGGTAACACTGAGGGTAACATGGGGTAAAACTGAGGGTAACACAGGGTAACACTGAGGGAAAAACCTGAGGGTAACACTGAGGGTAACACTGAGGGTAACACCTGAGGGTAACACTGAGGGTAACACTGAGGGTAACACAAGGTAACACTGAGGGTAACACCTGAGGGTAATACCTGAGGGTAACACTGAGGGTATCACTGAGGGTAACACCTGAGGTTAATACCTGAGGGTAACACTGAGGGTAACACCTGAGGATAATACTGAGGGTAACACTGAGGGTAACATCTGAGGGTAACACTGAGGGTAACACCTGAGGGTAATACCTGAGGGTAACACTGAGGGTATCACTGAGGGTAACACCTGAGGGTAATACCTGAGGGTAACACTGAGGTTAACACTGAGGGTAATACCTGAGGGTAACACTGAGGGTAACACCTGAGGGTAACACTTAGGGTAACACTGAGGGTAACACTGAGGGTAACACTGAGGTTAACACTGAGGGTAATACCTGAGGGTAACACGGAGGGTAACACCTGAGGGGAACACTGAGGTCAACACTGAGGGTAACACTGAGGTTCACACTGAGGTTAACACTGAGGGTAACACTGAGGGTAACACTGAGGTTAACACTGAGGGTAACACTGAGGGTAACACTGAGGGTAAAACAAGGTAACACTGAGGGTAACACCTGAGGGTAATACCTGAGGGTAACACTGAGGGTAACACCGAGGGTAACACAGGGTAACGCTGAGGGTAACACTGAGGGTAACACAGGGTAACACTGAGGGTAACACCTGAGGATAACACCTGAGGGTAACACTGAGGTTAACACTGAGGGTAACACTGAGGGTAACACTGAGGTTAACACTGAGGGTAACACTGAGGGTAACAATGAGGGTAACACTGAGAGTAACACTGAGGGTAACACTGAGGGTAACACTGAGGGTAACACAAGGTAACACTGAGGGTAACACCTGACGGTAATACCTGAGGGTAACACTGAGGGTGACACTGAGGGTAACACTGAGGGTAACAGGGTAACACTGAGGGTAACACCTGAGGGAAACACCTGAGGGTAACACTGAGGGTAACACCTGAGTTAAACACTGAGAGTAACACTGAGGGTAACACCTGACGGTAACACTGAGGGTAACACTGAGGGTAACACTGAGGGTAACACTGAGGGTAACACTTAGGGTAACACTGAGGGTAACACTGAGGGTAACACTGAGGGTAACATGGGGTAACACCGAGGGTAACACTGAGGGAAACACCTGAGGGTAACACTGAGGGTAACACCTGAGGGTAACACTGAGGGTAACACTGAGGGTAACACTGAGGGTAACACAGGGTAACACTGAGGGTAACACTGAGGGTAACATGGGGTAACACTGAGGGTAACTCAGGGTAACACTGAGGGAAACACCTGAGGGTAACACTGAGGGTAACACCTGAGGGTAACACCTGAGGGTAACACTGAGGGGAACACTGAGGGTAACACAAGGTAAATCTGAGGGTAACACCTGAGGGTAACACCTGAGGGTAACACTGAGGGGAACACTGAGGGTAACACAAGGTAAATCTGAGGGTAACACCTGAGGGTAACACCTGAGGGTAACACTGAGGGTAACACAAGGTAACACTGAGGGTAACACCTGAGGGTAATACCTGAGGGTAACACTGAGGGTATCACTGAGGGTAACACCTGAGGGTAACACTGAGGGTAACACTGAGGGTAACACCTGAGGGTAATACCTGAGGGTAATACCTGAGGGTAACACTGAGGGTATCACTGAGGGTAACACCTGAGGGTAATACCTGAGGGTAACACTGAGGGTAACACCTGAGGGTAACACTGAGGTTAACACTGAGGGTAACACTGAGGGTAACACTGAGGTCAACACTGAGGGTAACACTGAGGGTAACACTGAGGGTAACACTGAGAGTAACACTGAGGGTAACACTGAGGGTAACACTGAGGGTAACACAAGGTAACACTGAGGGTAACACCTGAGGGTAATACCTGAGGGTAACACTGAGGGTGACAATGAGGGTAACACTGAGGGTAACAGGGTAACACTGAGGGTAACACTGAGGGTAACACTCAGGGTAACACTGAGGGTAACACCTGAGGGTAACACTGAGGGTATCACTGAGGGTAACACTGAGGGTAACACTGAGGGTAACACTGAGGGTAACATGGGGTAACACTGAGGGTAACACAGGGTAACACTGAGGGAAACACCTGAGGGTAACACCTGAGGGTAACACTGAGGGTAACACTGAGGGTAACACTGAGGGTAACACTGAGGGTAACACTGAGGGTAACACTGAGGGTAACACTGAGGGTAACACTGAGGGTAACATGGGGTAACACTGAGGGTAACACAGGGTAACACTGAGGGAAACACCTGAGGGTAACACTGAGGGTAACACTGAGGGTAACACTGAGGGTAACACTGAGGGGAACACTAGAGGGTAACACAAGGTAACACTGAGGGTAACACCTGAGGGTATACCTGAGGGTGACACTGAGGGTAACACCTGAGGGTAACACTGAGGTTAACACTGAGGGTAACACTGAGGGTAACACAAGGTAACACTGAGGTTTACACTGAGGGTAACACCTGAGGGTAACACTGAGGGTAACACCTGAGGGTAACACTGAGGTTAACACTGAGGGTAACACTGAGGTTAACACTGAGGTTAACACTGAGGGTAACACTGAGGGTAACACTGAGGTTAACACTGAGGGTAACACTGAGGGTAACACTGAGGGTAACACTGAGGTTAACACTTAGGGTAACACTGAGGGTAACACTGAGGGTAACACAGGGTAATACTGAGGGTAACACTGAGGGTAACATGGGGTAAAACTGAGGGTAACACAGTGTAACACTGAGGGAAAAACCTGAGGGTAACACTGAGGGTAACACTGAGGGTAACACCTGAGGGTAACACTGAGGGGAACACTGAGGGTAACACAAGGTAACACTGAGGGTAACACCTGAGGGTAATACCTGAGGGTAACACTGAGGGTATCACTGAGGGTAACACCTGAGGGTAATACCTGAGAGTAACACTGAGGGTAACACCTGAGGATAATACTGAGGGTAACACTGAGGGTAACATCTGAGGGTAACACTGAGGGTAACACCTGAGGGTAATACCTGAGGGTAACACTGAGGGTATCACTGAGGGTAACACCTGAGGGTAATACCTGAGGGTAACACTGAGGGTAACACCTGAGGGTAACACTGAGGTTAACACTGAGGGTAATACCTGAGGGTAACACTGAGGGTAACACCTGAGGGTAACACTTAGGGTAACACTGAGGGTAACACTGAGGGTAACACTGAGGTTAACACTGAGGGTAATACCTGAGGGTAACACGGAGGGTAACACCTGAGGGGAACACTGAGGTCAACACTGAGGGTAACACTGAGGTTCACACTGAGGTTAACACTGAGGGTAACACTGAGGGTAACACTGAGGTTAACACTGAGGGTAACACTGAGGGTAACACTGAGGGTAAAACAAGGTAACACTGAGGGTAACACCTGAGGGTAATACCTGAGGGTAACACTGAGGGTAACACCGAGGGTAACACAGAGTAACGCTGAGGGTAACACTGAGGGTAACACAGGGTAACACTGAGGGTAACACCTGAGGATAACACCTGAGGGTAACACTGAGGTTAACACTGAGGGTAACACTGAGGGTAACACTGAGGTTAACACTGAGGGTAACACTGAGGGTAACACTGAGGGTAACACTGAGAGTAACACTGAGGGTAACACTGAGGGTAACACTGAGGGTAACACAAGGTAACACTGAGGGTAACACCTGAGGGTAATACCTGAGGGTGAACACTGAGGGTGACACTGAGGGTAACACTGAGGGTAACAGGGTAACACTGAGGGTAACACCTGAGGGAAACACCTGAGGGTAACACTGAGGGTAACACCTGAGTTAAACACTGAGGGTAACACTGAGGGTAACACCTGACGGTAACACTGAGGGTAACACTGAGGGTAACACTGAGGGTAACACTGAGGGTAACACTTGAGGGTAACACTGAGGGTAACACTGAGGGTAACACCTGAGGGTAATACCTGAGGGTAATACCTGAGGGTAACACTGAGGGTAACACTGAGGGTAACACCTGAGGGTAATACCTGAGGGTAACACTGAGGGTAACACCTGAGGGTAACACTGAGGTTAACACTGAGGGTAACACTGAGGGTAACACTGAGGGTCAACACTGAGGGTAACACTGAGGGTAACACTGAGGGTAACACTGAGAGTAACACTGAGGGTAACACTGAGGGTAACACTGAGGGTAACACAGAGGTAACACTGAGGGTAACACCTGAGGGTAATACCTGAGGGTAACACTGAGGGTGACAATGAGGGTAACACTGAGGGTAACACTGAGGGTAACACTGAGGGTAACACTGAGGGTAACACTGAGGGTAACACTGAGGGTAACACCTGAGGGTAACACTGAGGGTATCACTGAGGGTAACACTGAGGGTAACACTGAGGGTAACACTGAGGGTAACATGGGGTAACACTGAGGGTAACACAGGGTAACACTGAGGGAAACACCTGAGGGTAACACTGAGGGTAACACCTGAGGGTAACACTGAGGGTAACACTGAGGGTAACACTGAGGGTAACACTGAGGGTAACACTGAGGGTACACAGGGTAACACTGAGGGTAACACTGAGGGTAACATGGGGTAACACTGAGGGTAACACAGGGTAACACTGAGGGAAACACCTGAGGGTAACACTGAGGGTAACACCTGAGGGTAACACCTGAGGGTAACACTGAGGGTAACACAGAGGGTAACACAAGGTAACACTGAGGGTAACACCTGAGGGTAATACCTGAGGGTAACACTGAGGGTAACACCTGAGGGTAACACTGAGGTTAACACTGAGGGTAACACTGAGGGTAACACAAGGTAACACTGAGGTTACACTGAGGTAACACCTGAGGGTAACACTGAGGGTAACACCTGAGGGTAACACTGAGGTTAACACTGAGGGTAACACTGAGGTTAACACTGAGGTTAACACTGAGGGTAACACTGAGGGTAACACTGAGGTTAACACTGAGGGTAACACTGAGGGTAACACTGAGGGTAACACTGAGGGTAACACTTAGGGTAACACTGAGGGTAACACTGAGGGTAACACAGGGTAACACTGAGGGTAACACTGAGGGTAACATGGGGTAAAACTGAGGGTAACACAGGGTAACACTGAGGGAAACACCTGAGGGTAACACTGAGGGTAACACCTGAGGGTAACACCTGAGGGTAACACTGAGGGGAACACTGAGGGTAACACAAGGTAACACTGAGGGTAACACCTGAGGGTAATACCTGAGGGTAACACTGAGGGTATCACTGAGGGTAACACCTGAGGGTAATACCTGAGGGTAACACTGAGGGTAACACCTGAGGATAATACTGAGGGTAACACTGAGGGTAACATCTGAGGGTAACACTGAGGGTAACACCTGAGGGTAATACCTGAGGGTAACACTGAGGGTATCACTGAGGGTAACACCTGAGGGTAATACCTGAGGGTAACACTGAGGGTAACACCTGAGGGTAACACTGAGGTTAACACTGAGGGTAATACCTGAGGGTAACACTGAGGGTAACACCTGAGGGTAACACTGAGGGTAACACTGAGGGTAACACTGAGGGTAACACTGAGGTTAACACTGAGGGTAATACCTGAGGGTAACACTGAGGGTAACACTGAGGGGAACACTGAGGGTAACACTGAGGGTAACACTGAGGGTAACACTGAGGGTTAACACTGAGGGTAACACTGAGGGTAACACTGAGGGTAACACTGAGGGTAACACTGAGGGTAACACTGAGGGTAACACTGAGGGTAACACTGAGGGTAACACCTGAGGGTAATACCTGAGGGTAACACTGAGGGTAACACTGAGGGTAACACTGAGGGTAACACTGAGGGTAACACTGAGGGTAACACTGAGGGTAACACTGAGGGTAACACCTGAGGGTAACACTGAGGGTAACACTGAGGGTAACACTGAGGGTAACACTGAGGGTAACACTGAGGGTAACACTGAGGGTAACACTGAGGGTAACACTGAGGGTAACACTGAGAGTAACACTGAGGGTAACACTGAGGGTAACACTGAGGGTAACACATGGTAACACTGAGGGTAACACCTGAGGGTATACACTGAGGGTGAACACTGAGGGTGAACACTGAGGGTAACACTGAGGGTAACACCTGAGGGTAACACTGAGGGTAACATCTGAGGGAAACACCTGAGGGTAAACACTGAGGGTAACACCTGAGGTAACACTGAGGGTAACACTGAGGGTAACACCTCGGGTAACACTGAGGGTAACACTGAGGGTAACACTGAGGGTAACACTGAGGGTAACACTTGAGGGTAACACTGAGGGTAACACTGAGGGTAACACTTAGGGTAACACTGAGGGTAACACTGAGGGTAACACTGAGGGTAACACTGAGGGTAACACCTGAGGGTAACACTAGGGTAACCTGAGGGTAACACCTGAGGGTAACACTGAGGGTACACCTGAGGGTAACACTGAGGGTAACACTGAGGGTACACTGAGGGTAACACAGGGTAACACTGAGGGTAACACTGAGGGTAACATGGGGTAACACTGAGGGTAACTCAGGTAACACTGAGGGAAA
>CM023624.1:18424196-18489196 GCA_013358685.1 Antennarius maculatus
GACCCTGAGGGTAACACTGAGGGTAACACTGAGGGTAACACTGAGGGTAATACACTGAGGGTAACACTGAGGGTAACACTGAGGGTCACACTGAGGGTAACACCTGAGGGTAACACTGAGGGTAACACCTGAGTGTAAACACTGAGGTAACACTGAGGGTAACACTGAGGGTAACACTGAGGGTAACACTGAGGGTAACACTGAGGGTAACACTGAGGGTAACACTGAGGGTAACACTGAGGGTAACACAAGGTAACACTGAGGGTCACACCTGAGGGTAATACCTGATGGTAACACTGAGGGTAACACTGAGGGTAACACAGGGTAACACTGAGGGTAACACTGAGGGTAACACAGGGTAACACTGAGGGTAACACCTGAGGGTAACACTGAGGGTAACACCTGAGTGAAACACTGAGGGTAACAGTGAGGGTAACACCTGAGGGTAACACTGAGGGTAACACTGAGGGTAACACTGAGGGGTAACACTGAGGGTAACACTGAGGGTAACACTGAGTGTACCCCTGAGGGGTAACACTGAGGGTAACACTGAGGGTAACATGGGGGTAACACTGAGGGTAACACAGGGTAACACTGAGGGAAAACCTGAGGGTAACACTGAGGGTAACACCTGAGGGTAACACTGAGGGTAACACTGAGGGTAACACTGTGGGTAACATGGGGTAACACTGAGGGTAACACAGGGTAACACTGAGGGAAACACCTGAGGGTAACACTGAGGGTAACACCTGAGGACAATACTGAGGGTAACACTGAGGGTAACATCTGAGGGTAACACTGAGGGTAACACCTGAGGGTAACACTGAGGGTAACACTGAGGGTAACACCTAAGGGTAATACCTGAGGGTAATACCTGATGGTAACACTGAGGTTAACACTGAGGGTACACTGAGGGTAACACTGAGGTTAACACTGAGGGTAACACTGAGGGTAACACCTGAGGGTAATACCTGAGGGTAACACTGAGGGTAACACCTGAGGGTAACACTGAGGGTAACACTGAGGGTAACACTGAGGGTAACACTGAGGTTAACACTGAGGGTAACACTGAGGGTAACACTGAGGGTAACACTGAGGTTAACACTGAGGTTAACACTGAGGGTAACACTGAGGGTATCACTGAGGGTAACACCTGAGGGTAATACCTGAGGGTAACACTGAGGGTAACACCTGAGGGTAACACTGAGGGTTAACACTGAGGGTAACACTGAGGGTAACACTGAGGTTAACACTGAGGGTAACACTGAGGGTAACACTGAGGGTAACACTGAGGTTAACGCTGAGGTTAACACTGAGGGTAACACTGAGGGTAACATTGAGGGTAACACTGAGGGTAACACTGAGGGTAACACAAGGTAACACTGAGGGTAACACCTGAGGGTAATCCCTGAGGGTAACACTGAGGGTAACACTGAGGGTAACACAGGGTAACACTGAGGGTAACACTGAGGGTAACACAGGGTAACACTGAGGGTAACACCTGAGGGTAACACTGAGGGTAACACCTGAGTGAAACACTGAGGGTAACACTGAGGGTAACACTGAGGGTAACACTGAGGGTAACACTGAGGGTAACACTGAGGGTAACACTGAGGGTAACCACTGAGGGTAACACTGAGGGTAACACTGAGGGTAACACTGGGGTAACACTGAGGGTAACACTGAGGGTAACACTGAGGGTAACACCTGAGGGTAACACTGAGGGTAACACCTGAGGGTAACACTGAGGGTAACACTGAGGGTAACACTGGGGGTAACACTGAGGGAAACACGAGGGTAACACTGAGGGTAACACCTGAGGGTAACACTGAGAGAAACTCCTGAGGGTAACACTGAGGGTAACATCTGAGGGTAACACTGAGGGTAACACAAGGGTAACACTGAGGGTAACACCTGAGGGTAATCCCTGAGGGTAACACTGAGGGTAACACTGAGGGTAACACTAGGGTAACACTGAGGGTAACACCTGAGGGTAACACAGGGTAAACACTGAGGGTAACACCTGAGGGTAACACTGAGGGTAACACCTGAGTGAAACACTGAGGGTAACACTGAGGGTAACACCTGAGGGTAACACTGAGGGTAACACTGAGGGTAACACTGAGGGTAACACTGAGGGTAACACCTGAGGGTAACACTGAGGGTAACACTGAGGGTAACATGGGGTAACACTGAGGGTAACACTAGGGTAACACTGAGGGTAAACACCTGAGGGTAACACTGAGGGTAACACCTGAGGGTAACACTGAGGGTAACACTGAGGGTAACACTGAGGGTAACACTGAGGGTAACACCTGAGGGTAACACTGAGGGTAACACTGAGGGTAACACTGAGGGTAACACCTGAGGGTACAATACTGAGGGTAACACTGAGGGTAACATCTGAGGGTAAACCTGAGGGTAACACCTGAGGGTAACACTGAGGGTAACACTGAGGGTAACACTGAGGGTAACACTGAGGGTAACACCTGAGGGTAACAACTGAGGGTAACACTGAGGGTAACACCTGAGGGTAACACTGAGGGTAACACTGAGGGTAACACTGAGGGTAACACTGAGGGTAACACTGAGGGTAACACTGAGGGTAACACTGAGGGTAACACCTGAGGGTAACACCTGAGGGTAACACTGAGGGTAACACTGAGGGTAACACTGAGGGTAACACTGAGGGTAACACTAGGGTAACACTGAGGGTAACACTGAGGGTAACATGGGGTAACACTGAGGGTAACATAGGGTAACACTGAGGGAAACACCTGAGGGTAACACTGAGGGTAACACCTGAGGGTAACACCTGAGGGTAACACTGAGGGTAACACTGAGGGTAACACAAGGTAACACTGAGGGTAACACCTGAGGGTAATACCTGAGGGTAACACTGAGGGTATCACTGAGGGTAACACCTGAGGGTAACACTGAGGGTAACACTGAGGGTAACACCTGAGGATAATACTGAGGGTAACACTGAGGGTAACACTGAGGGTAACACTGAGGGTAACACCTGAGGGTAACACTGAGGGTAACACTGAGGGTAAGACCTGAGGGTAACACTGAGGGTAACACCTGAGGGTAACACTGAGGTTAACACTGAGGGTAACACTGAGGGTAACACTGAGGGTAACACTGAGGGTAACACTGAGGGTAACACTGAGGTTAACACTGAGGGTAACACTGAGGGTAACACTGAGGGTAACACTGAGGGTAACACCTGAGGGTAACACTGAGGGTAACACTGAGGGTAACACTGAGGGTAACACTGAGGGTAACACTGAGGGTAACACCTGAGGGTAACACTGAGGGTAACACTGAGGGTAACACTGAGGGTAACACTGAGGGTAACACTGAGGGTAACACTGAGGGTAACACTGAGGGTAACACCTGAGGGTAACACTGAGGGTAACACCTGAGGGTAACACTGAGGGTAACACTGAGGGTAACACCTGAGGGTAACACTGAGGGTAACACTGAGGGTAACACTGAGGGTAACACTGAGGGTAACACTGAGGGTAACACTGAGGGTATCACTGAGGGTAACACTGAGGGTAACACTGAGGTTAACACTGAGGTTAACACTGAGGGTAACACAGGGAAACACTGAGGGTAACACCTGAGGGTAACACTGAGGGTAACACCTGAGTGAAACACTGAGGGTAACACTGAGGGTAACACCTGAGGGTAACACTGAGGGTAACACTGAGGGTAACACTGAGGGTAACACCTGAGGGTAACACCTGAGGGTAACACTGAGGGTAACACCCGAGGGTAACACTGAGGGTAACACTGAGGGTAACACTTAGGGTAACACCTGAGGGTAACACTGAGGGTAACACTGAGGGTAACACCTGAGGGTAACACCTGAGGGTAACACTGAGGGTAACACCTGAGGGTAACACTGAGGGTAACACTGAGGGTAACACTTAGGGTAACACTGAGGGTAACACTGAGGGTAACACAGGGTAACACTGAGGGTAACACTGAGGGTAACATGGGGTAACACTGAGGGTAACACTGAGGGTAACACTGAGGGTAACACCTGAGGGTAACACTGAGGGTAACACCTGAGGGTAACACCTGAGGGTAACACTGAGGGTAACACTGAGGGTAACACTGAGGGTAACACTGAGGGTAACACTGAGGGTAACACTGAGGGTAACACTGAGGGTAACACTGAGGGTAACACTGAGGGTAACACTGAGGGTAACACTGAGGGTAACACTGAGGGTAACACTGAGGGTAACACTGAGGGTAACACTGAGGGTAACACTGAGGGGAACACTAGGGTAACACTGAGGGTAACACTGAGGGTAACACTGAGGGTAACACCTGAGGGTACACTGAGGGTAACACTGAGGGTAACACTAGGGTAACACTGAGGGTAACACTGAGGGTAACACAGGGTAACACTGAGGGTAACACCTGAGGGTAACACTGAGGGTAACACCTGAGGTGAAACACTGAGGGTAACACTGAGGGTAACACCTGAGGGTAACACTGAGGGTAACACTGAGGGTAACACTGAGGGTAACACTGAGGGTAACACCTGAGGGTAACACTGAGGGTAACACCTGAGGGTAACACTGAGGGTAACACTGAGGGTAACACTTAGGGTAACACTGAGGGTAACACTGAGGGTAACACAGGGTAACACTGAGGGTAACACTGAGGGTAACATGGGGTAACACTGAGGGTAACACAGGGTAACACTGAGGGAAACACCTGAGGGTACCACTGAGGGTAACACCTGAGGGTAACACCTGAGGGTAACACTGAGGGTAACACTGAGGGTAACACAAGGTAACACTGAGGGTAACACTGAGGGTAACACTGAGGTTAACACTGAGGGTAACACTGAGGATAACACTGAGGGTAACACTGAGGTTAACACTGAGGTTAACACTGAGGGTAACACTAAGGGTAACATTGAGGGTAACACTGAGGGTAACACTGAGGGTAACACAAGGTAACACTGAGGGTAACACCTGAGGGTAATCCCTGAGGGTAACACTGAGGGTAAAACTGAGGGTAACACGAGGGTAACACTGAGGGTAACACTGAGGGTAACACAGGGTAACACTGAGGGTAACACCTGAGGGTAACACTAGGGTAACACTGAGGGTAACACCTGAGGGTAACACTGAGGGTAACACTGAGGGTAACACTGAGGGTAACACTGAGGGTAACACTGAGGGTAACACTGAGGGTAACACTGAGGGTAACACTGAGGGTAACCTGAGGGTAACACTGAGGGTAACACAGGGTAACACTGAGGGAAACACCTGAGGGTAACACTGAGGGTAACACCTGAGGGTAACACCTGAGGGTAACACTGAGGGTAACACTGAGGGTAACACAAGGTAACACTGAGGGTAACACCTGAGGGTAACACTGAGGTTAACACTGAGGGTAACACTGAGGGTAACACTGAGGGTAACACTGAGGGTTAACACTGAGGGTAACACTGAGGGTAACACTGAGGGTAACACTGAGGGTAACACTGAGGGTAACACTGAGGGTAACACAGAGGTAACACTGAGGGTAACACCTGAGGGTAATCCCTGAGGGTAACACTGAGGGTAACACTGAGGGTAACACTAGGGTAACACTGAGGGTAACACTGAGGGTAACACTAGGGTAACACTGAGGGTAACACCTGAGGGTAACACTGAGGGTAACACCTGAGGGTAACACTGAGGGTAACACTGAGGGTAACACCTGAGGGTAACACTGAGGGTAACACTGAGGGTAACACTGAGGGTAACACTGAGGGTAACACTGAGGGTAACACTGAGGGTAACACTGAGGGTAACACTGAGGGTAACACCTGAGGGTAAACACTGAGGGTAACACTGAGGGTAACACTGAGGGTAACACAGGGTAACACTGAGGGTAACACTGAGGGTAACACTGAGGGTAACACTGAGGGTAACACCTGAGGGTAACACTGAGGGTAACACCTGAGGTGAACACTGAGGGTAACACTGAGGGTAACACTGAGGGTAACACTGAGGATAACACTGAGGGTAACACTGAGGTTAACACTGAGGTTAACACTGAGGGTAACACTGAGGGTAACATTGAGGGTAACACTGAGGGTAACACTGAGGGTAACACAAGGTAACACTGAGGGTAACACCTGAGGGTAATCCCTGAGGGTAACACTGAGGGTAACACTGAGGGTAACACAGGGTAACACTGAGGGTAACACTGAGGGTAACACAGGGTCACACTGAGGGTAACACCTGAGGGTAACACTGAGGGTAACACCTGAGTGAAACACTGAGGGTAACACTGAGGGTAACACCTGAGGGTAACACTGAGGGTAACACTGAGGGCAACACTGAGGGTAACACTGAGGGTAACACTGAGGGTAACACTGAGGGTAACACAAGGTAACACTGAGGGTCACACCTGAGGGTAATACCTGATTGTAACACTGAGGGTAACACTGAGGGTAACACAGGGTAACACTGAGGGTAACACTGAGGGTAACACAGGGTAACACTGAGGGTAACACCTGAGGGTAACACTGAGGGTAACACCTGAGTGAAACACTGAGGGTAACACTGAGGGTAACACCTGAGGGTAACACTGAGGGTAACACTGAGGGTAACACTGAGGGTAACACTGAGGGTAACACTGAGGGTAACACTGAGGGTAACACTGAGGGTAACATGGGGTAACACTGAGGGTAACACAGGGTAACACTGAAGGGAACACTGAGGTAACACTGAGGGTAACACTGAGGGTAACACCTGAGGGTAACACTGAGGGTAACACTGAGGGTAACACTGAGGGTAACACTGAGGGTAACACTGAGGGTAACACTGAGGGAAACACCTGAGGGTAACACTGAGGGTAACACCTGAGGGTACAATACTGAGGGTAACACTGAGGTAAACACTGAGGGTAACACTGAGGGTAACACCTGAGGGTAACACTGAGGGTAACACTGAGGGTAACACCTAAGGGTAACACTGAGGGTAACACTGAGGTAGGTAACAATAGGGTAACACTGAGGGTAACACCTGAGGGTAACACTGAGGGTAACACTGAGGGTAACACTGAGGGTAACACCTGAGGGTAATACCTGAGGGTAACACTGAGGGTAACACCTGAGGGTAACACTGAGGTTAACACTGAGGGTAACACTGAGGGTAACACTGAGGTTAACACTGAGGGTAACACTGAGGGTAACACTGAGGGTAACACTGAGGTTAACACTGAGGTTAACACTGAGGGTAACACTGAGGGCATCACTGAGGGTAACACCTGAGGGTAATACCTGAGGGTAACACTGAGGGTAACACCTGAGGGTAACACTGAGGTTAACACTGAGGGTAACACTGAGGGTAACACTGAGGTTAACACTGAGGGTAACACTGAGGATAACACTGAGGGTAACACTGAGGTAACACTGAGGTTAACACTGAGGGTAACACTGAGGGTAACACTTGAGGGTAACACTGAGGGTAACACTGAGGGTAACACAAGGGTAACACTGAGGGTAACACTGAGGGTAACCCTGAGGGTAACACTGAGGGTAACACTGAGGGTAACACAAGGTAACACTGAGGGTCACACCTGAGGGTAATACCTGAGGGTAACACTGAGGGTATCACTGAGGGTAACACCTGAGGGTAATACCTGAGGGTAACACTGAGGGTAACACCTGAGGATAATACTGAGGGTAACACTGAGGGTAACATCTGAGGGTAACACTGAGGGTAACGCCTGAGGGTAACACTGAGGGTAACACTGAGGGGAAGACCTGAGGGTAATACCTGAGGGTAACACTGAGGGTATCACTGAGGGTAACACCTGAGGGTAATACCTGAGGGTAACACTGAGGGTAACACCTGAGGGTAACATCTGAGGGTATCACTGAGGGTATCACTGAGGGTAACACCTGAGGGTAATACCTGAGGGTAACACTGAGTGTAACACCTGAGGATAATACTGAGGGTAACACTGAGGGTAACATCTGAGGGTAACACTGAGGGTAACGCCTGAGGGTAACACTGAGGGTAACACTGAGGGGAAGACCAGAGGGTAATACCTGAGGGTAATACCTGAGGGTAACACTGAGGGTATCACTGAGGGTAACACCTGAGGGTAATACCTGAGGGTAACACTGAGGGTAACACCTGAGGGTAACACTGAGGTTATCACTGAGGGTAATACCTGAGGGTAACACTGAGGGTAACAACTGAGGGTAACACTGAGGTTAACACTGAGGGTAACACTGAGGGCAACACTGAGGGTAACACTGAGGGTAACACTGAGGGTAACACTGAGGGTAACACAGGTAACACTGAGGGTCACACCTGAGGGTAATACCTGAGGGTAACACTGAGGGTAACACAGGGTAACACTGAGGGTAACACTGAGGGTAACACAGGGTAACACTGAGGGTAACACCTGAGGGTTACACTGAGGGTAACACTGAGGGTAACACTGAGGGTAACACCTGAGGGTAACACTGAGGGTAACACTGAGGGTAACACTTAGGGTAACACCTGAGGGTAATACCTGAGGGTAATACCTGAGGGTAACACTGAGGGTATCACTGAGGGTAACACCTGAGGGTAACACTGAGGGTAACACCTGAGGGTAACACTGAGGGTATCACTGAGGTTAACACTGAGGGTAACACTGAGGGTAACACTGAGGTTAACACTGGGGTTTACACCTGAGAGTAACACTGAGGGTAACACTGAGGTTAACACCTGAGGGTAACACTGAGGGTAACACTGAGGGTAACACTGAGGTTAACACTGAGGGTAACACCTGAGGTTAACACTGAGGGTAACACCTGAGGGTAACACTGAGGTTAACACCTGAGGTTAACACTGAGGTTAACACTGAGGGTCACACTGAGGGTAACACTGAGGGTAACACCTGAGGGTAACAGTAAGGGTAACCCCTGAGGGTAATACCTGAGGGTAACACTGAGGGTAACACTGAGGGTAACACTGAGGGTAACACTGAGGGTAACACTGAGGGTAATCTGGTGGGGGTTTCGTTTCTCTTAAGGAAAGGAGACAGTGCATAAAATACAAGATATTTATTTGTCAATTCAAATCATGCATAGGTTGAGTAGCAGTACAATAATATCATCAAAAGTTTGAGTAGCAGTACAATAATATCATCAATAGGTTGAGTAGCAGTACAATAATATCAACAATAGATTGAGTAGCAGTACAATAATATCATCAATAGGTTGAGTAGCAGTACAATAATATCATCAATAGGTTGAGTAGCAGTACAATCATATCATCAATAGGTTGAGTAGCAGTACAATAATATCATCAATAGGTTGAGTAGCAGTACAATAATATCAACAATAGATTGAGTAGCAGTACAATAATATCATCAATAGGTTGAGTAGCAGTACAATAATATCATCAATAGGTTGAGTAGCAGTACAATAATATCATCAATAGGTTGAGTAGCAGTACAATAATATCATCAATAGGTTGAGTAGCAGTACAATAATATCATCAATAGGTTGAGTAGCAGTACAATAATATCATCAACAGGTTGAGTAGCAGTACAATAATATCATCAATAGGTTGAGTAGCAGTACAATAATATCATCAATAGGTTGAGTAGCAGTACAATAATATCATCAATAGGTTGAGTAGCAGTACAATAACAGCATTCACAGGTTGAGTATGAGTCCAATAATATCATCGATGATATTGACAGACAGACAAGTTCAACAAATACTGATCTAATCATGATGAGAGCTCTGGAGATGATGACCAGTCCTTCGAAGTGTTGTTCCAGAATATTCTGGGTGCAGGAAAAACTTTACAGACGAGAGCTGCAGCGGAGTTCCAGGTACAAAATATGAGAAGGATCACACATCATTCATACCCTAAAGGTGTGACCAGGGGGAGGTATTAACCTCGGCTCATCTGCTTTAAAACCAGTTCTTTACAGGTTTTCAGTTGGTACGTCATGACCTCCAGACGTTACCAGAAATATCAAGTCGACAGCTTCACAAAACTATTTGATGACATAATATAATCGTTCACGTGAACCCTGTGAGGACACATCTGCTGCAGACATTCTTTGGATGACCATGTGCAGAAACATACATTCTAATTTCAGGTACAGTGTATGAAATGATCTGGCCAGCTGCTTCTGTCAGTGTCTAACTTCTTCCAAGGAAACCGACAGTCATGCAAGCATTTCTAAATATGTTCTAACAGTAATTATTTTCATGCAGCGTCTTCATGACCTCGAGACATCCTGGGGTCACCTTCACGAGCACTGAATAATTTGACACAACAACAATCCAGATCTTTGGTTCAATGAGATGATATTATTTTATTATATTATTTTATTTTATTATTTTATTGTATTTAAAACTTTCCACCAAAGTAACACCTGAGGGTAACACTGAGGGTAATACCTGAGGGTAACGCTGAGGGTAACACTGAGGGTAATACCTGAGGGTAACACTGAGGGTAATACCTGAGGGTAACGCTGAGGGTAATACCTGAGGGTAACACTGAGGGTAACACTGAGGGAAACACTGAGGGTAATACCTGAGGGTAACATTGAGGGTAATACCTGAAGGTAACACTGAGGGTAATACCTGAGGGTAACACTGAGGGTAACACTGAGGGTAATGCCTGAGGGTAACACTGAGGGTAACACTGAGGGTAATACCTGAGGGTAACACTGAGGGTAACACTGAGGGTAATACCTGAGGGTAACACTGAGGGTAATACCTGAGGGTAACACTGAGGGTAACACTGAGGGTAACACCTGAGGGTAACACTGAGGGTAATACCTGAGGGTAACACTAAGGGTAATACCTGAGGGTAACACTAAGGGTAATACCTGAGGGTAACACCTGAGGGTAACGCCTGAGGGTAACACTCAGTTCCCCCTCAGGACGGAATAAAGGTTAAACTCTCTGAAGACAAAGTGGACCCCCCATCATTAATAGTGGTATAATAGAGGTTATTAATGGGTTGTTTTAATAACACTGTATCCATGACAACACTGGGATGCCTCATCAGCACCAGTGACACCAGAGCAGCATCAGGCCAGAGGCTTCTGTACCCTGACTCATGATGGTCAGTGTGTCAAACCACAGCTTCCAGTGGGGAAACCAGTTGTTACTGGTGAGGAGGAGCTGGGGCTCCTGTTAACACGTCTGACCTCACATCCATGTTCTGATCTGTCAACACGTCTGACCTCACATCCATGTTCTGATCTCCTGTTAACACGTCTGACCTAACATCCATGTTCTGATCTCCTGTTAACACGTCTGACCTCACATCCATGTTCTGATCTGTCAACACGTCTGACCTCACATCCATGTTCTGATCTCCTGTTAACACGTCTGACCTCACATCCATGTTCCGATCTCTTTTTGACACGTCTGACCTCACATACATGTTCTGATCTCCTGTTAACACGTCTGACCTCATATCCATGTTCTGATCTCCTGTTAAAACGTGTGACCTCACATCCATTTTCTGTTCTGTCAACACGTCTGACCTCACATCCATGTTCTCATCTCCTGTTAACACGTCTGACCTCACATGCATATTCCGATCTCTTTTTAACACGTCTGACCTCACATCCATGTTCTGATCTGTCAACACGTCTGACCTCACATCCATGTTCTGATCTCCTGGTAACACGTCTGACCTCACATCCATGTTCTGATCTCCTGTTAACACGTCTGACCTCACATCCATGTTCTGATCTGTTAACACGTCTGACCTCACATCCATGTTCTGATCTCCTGTTAACACGTCTGACCTAACATTCATGTTCTGATCTCCTGTTAACACGTCTGACCTCACATCCATGTTCTGATCTCCTGTTCACACGTCTGACCTCACATCCATGTTCTGATCTCCTGTTAACACGCCTGACCTCACATCTATGTTCTGATCTGTCAACACGTCTGACCTCACATCCATGTTCTGATCTCCTGTTAACACGTCTGACCTCACATCCATGTTCCGAT
The DNA here is from genome assembly GCA_013358685.1 of Antennarius maculatus. Lineage (NCBI taxonomy): Eukaryota > Metazoa > Chordata > Actinopteri > Lophiiformes > Antennariidae > Antennarius > Antennarius maculatus. Next base: position 18,436,216 of record CM023624.1, read on the forward strand.
CTCTTTTTAACACGTCTGACCTCACATACATGTTCTGATCTCCTGTTAACACGTCTGACCTCACATCCATGTTCTGAACTCCTTTTAACATGTCTGACCTCACATCCATGTTCTGATCTGTAAACACGTCTGACCTCACGTCCATGTTCTGATCTCCTGTTAACATGTGTGACCTCACATCCATGTTCTCATCTCCTGTAAACACGTCTGACCTCAGATCCATGTTCTGATCTGTCAACACGTCTGACCTCACATCCATGTTCTGATCTCCTGTTAACACGTCTGATGTCACATCCATGTTCTGATCTCCTTTTAACACGTCTGACCTCACATCCATGTTATGATCTCCTGTTAACACGTCTGACCTCACATCCATGTTCGGATCTCCTGTTAACACGTCTGACCTCACATCCATGTTCTCGTCTCCTGTAAACAAGTCTGACCTCACATCCATGTTCTGATCTGTGAACACGTCTGACCTCACATCCATGTTCTGATCTCCTGTTAACACGTCTGACCTCATATCCATGTTCTGATCTCCTGTTAAAACGTGTGACCTCACATCCATTTTCTGATCTGTCAACACGTCTGACCTCACATCCATGTTCTCATCTCCTGTTAACACGTCTGACCTCACATCCATGTTCTGATCTCCTGTTAACACGCCTGACCTCACATCCATGTTCTGATCTCCTTTTAACACATCTGACCTCACATCCATGTTCTGATCTCCTTTTAACACGTCTGACCTCACATCCATGTTCTGATCTCCTTTTAACACGTCTGACCTCACATCCATGTTCTGATCTGTTAACACGTCTGACCTCATATCCATGTTCTGATCTCCTGTTAACACGACTGACCTCACATCCATGTTCTGATGTCCTGTTAACACGTCTGACTTCACATCCATGTTCTGATCTCCTGTTAACACGTCTGATCTCACATCCATGTTCTGATCTCCTGTTAACACGTCTGACCTCACATCCATGTTCTGATCTGTTAACACGTCTGACCTCACATCCATGTTCTGATCTCCTGTTAACACGTCTGACCTCACATCCATGTTCTGATATCCTGTTAACACGTCTGACCTCACATCCATGTTCTGATCTCCTTTTAACACGTCTGACCTCACATCCATGTTCTGATCTCCTTTTAACACGTCTGACCTCACATCCATGTTCTCATCTCCTTTTAACACGTCTGACCTCACATCCATGTTCTGATCTGTTAACACGTCTGACCTCATATCCATGTTCTGATCTCCTGTTAACACGTCTGACCTCACATCCATGTTCTGATGTCCTGTTAACACGTCTGACTTCACATCCATGTTCTCGTCTCCTGCTAACACGTCTGACCTCACATCCATGTTCTGATCTCCTGTTAACACGTCTGATGTCACATCCATGTTCTGATCTCCTTTTAACACGTCTGACCTCACATCCATGTTATGATCTCCTGTTAACACGTCTGACCTCACATCCATTTTCTGATCTGTCAACACGTCTGACCTCACATCCATGTTCTCATCTCCTGTTAACACGTCTGACCTCACATCCATGTTCTGATCTCCTGTTAACACGCCTGACCTCACATCCATGTTCTGATCTCCTTTTAACACGTCTGACCTCACATCCATGTTCTGATCTCCTTTTAACACGTCTGACCTCACATCCATGTTCTGATCTGTTAACACGTCTGACCTCATATCCATGTTCTGATCTCCTGTTAACACGACTGACCTCACATCCATGTTCTGATGTCCTGTTAACACGTCTGACTTCACATCCATGTTCTCGTCTCCTGCTAACACGTCTGACCTCACATCCATGTTCTGATCTGTTAACACGTCTGACCTCACATCCATGTTCTCGTCTCCTGCTAACACGTCTGACCTCACATCCATGTTCTGATCTCCTGTTAACACGTCTGACCTCACATCCATGTTCTCGTCTCCTGTAAACAAGTCTGACCTCACATCCATGTTCTGATCTGTGAACACGTCTGACCTCACATCCATGTTCTGATCTCCTGTTAACACGTCTGACCTCACATCCATGTTCTGATCTCCTGTTAACACGTCTGACCTCATATCCATTTTCTGATCTGTCAACACGTCTGACCTCACATCCATGTTCTGATCTCCTGTTAAAACGTGTGACCTCACATCCATTTTCTGATCTGTCAACACGTCTGACCTCACATCCATGTTCTCATCTCCTGTTAACACGTCTGACCTCACATCCATGTTCTGATCTCCTGTTAACACGCCTGACCTCACATCCATGTTCTGATCTCCTTTTAACACATCTGACCTCACATCCATGTTCTGATCTCCTTTGAACACGTCTGACCTCACATCCATGTTCTGATCTCCTTTTAACACGTCTGACCTCACATCCATGTTCTGATCTGTTAACACGTCTGACCTCATATCCATGTTCTGATCTCCTGTTAACACGACTGACCTCACATCCATGTTCTGATGTCCTGTTAACACGTCTGACTTCACATCCATGTTCTCGTCTCCTGCTAACACGTCTGACCTCACATCCATGTTCTGATCTGTTAACACGTCTGACCTCACATCCATGTTCTGATCTCCTGTTAACACGTCTGATCTCACATCCATGTTCTGATCTCCTGTTAACACGTCTGACCTCACATCCATGTTCTGATCTGTTAACACGTCTGACCTCACATCCATGTTCTGATCTCCTGTTAACACGTCTGACCTCACATCCATGTTCTGATATCCTGTTAACACGCCTGACCTCACATCCATGTTCTGATCTCCTTTTAACACGTCTGACCTCACATCCATGTTCTGATCTCCTTTTAACACGTCTGACCTCACATCCATGTTCTCATCTCCTTTTAACACGTCTGACCTCACATCCATGTTCTGATCTGTTAACACGTCTGACCTCATATCCATGTTCTGATCTCCTGTTAACACGACTGACCTCACATCCATGTTCTGATGTCCTGTTAACACGTCTGACTTCACATCCATGTTCTCGTCTCCTGCGAACACGTCTGACCTCACATCCATGTTCTGATCTCCTGTTAACACGTCTGATGTCACATCCATGTTCTGATCTCCTTTTAACACGTCTGACCTCACATCCATGTTATGATCTCCTGTTAACACGTCTGACCTCACATCCATGTTCGGATCTCCTGTTAACACGTCTGACCTCACATCCATGTTCTCGTCTCCTGTTAACACGTCAGACCTCACATCCATGTTCTCATCTCCTGTTAACACGTCTGACCTAACATCCATGTTCTCGTCTCCTGCTAACACGTCTGACCTCATATCCATGTTCTGATCTCCTGTTAACACGTCTGACCTCACATCCATGTTCTCGTCTCCTGTAAACAAGTCTGACCTCACATCCATGTTCTGATCTGTGAACACGTCTGACCTCACATCCATGTTCTGATCTCCTGTTAACACGTCTGACCTCATATCCATGTTCTGATCTCCTGTTAAAACGTGTGACCTCACATCCATTTTCTGATCTGTCAACACGTCTGACCTCACATCCATGTTCTGATCTCCTGTTAACACGCCTGACCTCACATCCATGTTCTGATCTCCTTTTAACACGTCTGACCTCACATCCATGTTCTGATCTCCTTTTAACACGTCTGACCTCACATCCATGTTCTGATCTGTTAACACGTCTGACCTCATATCCATGTTCTGATCTCCTGTTAACACGACTGACCTCACATCCATGTTCTGATGTCCTGTTAACACGTCTGACTTCACATCCATGTTCTCGTCTCCTGCTAACACGTCTGACCTCACATCCATGTTCTGATCTGTTAACACGTCTGACCTCACATCCATGTTCTCGTCTCCTGCTAACACGTCTGACCTCACATCCATGTTCTGATCTCCTGTTAACACGTCTGACCTCACATCCATGTTCTTGTCTCCTGTAAACAAGTCTGACCTCATATCCATGTTCTGATCTGTGAACACGTCTGACCTCACATCCATGTTCTGATCTCCTGTTAACACGTCTGACCTCACATCCATGTTCTGATCTCCTGTTCACACGTCTGACCTCACATCCATGTTCCGATCTCTTTTTAACACGTCTGACCTCACATCCATGTTCTGATCTCCTGTTAACACGTGTGACCTCACATCCATGTTCTGAACTCCTTTTAACATGTCTGACCTCACATCCATGTTCTGATCTGTAAACACGTCTGACCTCACATCCATGTTCTCATCTCCTGTTAACACGTCTGACCTCACATGCATGTTCCGATCTCTTTTTAACACGTCTGACCTCACATCCATGTTCTGATCTCCTTTTAACACGTCTGACCTCACATCCATGTTCTGATCTCCTGTTCACACGTCTGACCTCACATCCATGTTCTGATCTCCTGTTAACACGCCTGACCTCACATCCATGTTCTGATCTCCTTTTAACACGTCTGACCTCACATCCATGTCCTGATCTGCTTTTAACACGTCTGACCTCACATCCGTGTTCTGATCTCCTTTTAACACGTCTGACCTCACATCCATGTTCTGATCTGTTAACACGTCTGACCTCATATCCATGTTCTGATCTCCTGTTAACACGTCTGACCTCACATCCATGTTCTGATCTCCTGTTAACACGTCTGACCTCACATCCATGTTCTCGTCTCCTTCTAACCCGTCTGACCTCACATCCATGTTCTGATCTGTTAACACGTCTGATCTCACATCCATGTTCTGATCTCCTGTTAACACGTCTGATCTCACATCCATGTTCTGATCTCCTGTTAACACGTCTGACCTCACATCCATGTTCTGATCTGTTAACACGTCTGACCTCACATCCATGTTCTGATCTCCTGTTAACACGTCTGACCTCACATCCATGTTCTGATCTCCTGTTCACACGTCTGACGTCACATCCATGTTCTGATCTCCTGTTCACACGTCTGACCTCACATCCATGTTCTCATCTCCTGTTAACACGCCTGACCTCTCATCCATGTTTTGATCTGTCAACACGTCTGACCTCACATCCATGTTCTGATCTCCTGTTAACACGTCTGACCTCACATCCATGTTCCGATCTCTTTTTAACACGTCTGACCTTACATCCATGTTCTGATCTCCTGTTAACACGTGTGACCTCACATCCATGTTCTGAACTCCTTTTAACATGTCTGACCTCACATCCATGTTCTGATCTGTAAACACGTCTGACCTCACATCCATGTTCTCATCTCCTGTTAACACGTCTGACCTCACATGCATGTTCCGATCTCTTTTTAACACGTCTGACCTCACATCAATGTTCTGATCTCCTTTTAACACGTCTGACCTCACATCCATGTTCTGATCTCCTTTTAACACGTCTGACCTCACATCCATGTTCTGATCTCCTGTTAACACGTCTGACCTCACATCCATGTTCTCATCTCCTGTTAACACGTCTGACCTCACATCCATGTTCTGATCTGTCAACACGTCGGACCTCACATCCATGTTCTGATCTCCTGTTAACACGTCTGATCTCACATCCATGTTCTGATCTGTCTACATTTCTGACCTCACATCCATGTTCTGATCTCCTGTTAACACATCTGACCTCACATCCATGTTCTGATCTCCTGTTAACACGTCTGACCTCACATCCATGTTCTGATCTGTTAACACATCTGACCTCACATCCATGTTCTGATCTCCTGTTGAAATATCTTACCTCACATCCATGTTCTGATGTGTCAACACGTCTGACCTCACATCCATGTTCTGATCTCCTTTCAACACCTCTGACCTCACATCCTTGTTCTTATCTCCTGTTAACACGTGTGAACTCACATCCATGTTCTGATCTTTTAACACATCTGACCTCACATCCATGTTCTGATCTCCTGTTAACACGTCTGACCTCACATCCATGTTCTCGTCTCCTGCTAACACGTCTGAACTCACATCCATGTTCTGATCTCCTGTTAACACGTCTGACCTCACATCCATGTTCTGATCTCCTGTTAAAACGTCTGACCTCACATCCATGTTCTGATATGTTCACACGTCTGACCTCACATCCATGTTCTGATCTCCTTTTAACACGTCTGACCTCACATCCATGTTCTGATCTCCTGTTCTGACCTCATTCTGACCTCACATCCATGTTCTGATCTGTCAACACGTCTGACCTCACATCCATGTTCTGATTTCCTGTTAACACGTCTGACCTCACATCCATGTTCTTATCTGTTAACACGTCTGACCTCACATCCATGTTCTGATCTGTCTACATTTCTGACCTCACATCCATGTTCTGATCTCCTGTTAACACATCTGACCTCACATCCATGTTCTGATCTCCTGTTAACACGTCTGACCTCACATCCATGTTCTGATCTGTTAACACATCTGACCTCACATCCATGTTCTGATCTCCTGTTAACACGTCTGACCTCACATCCATGTTCTGATCTCCTGTTGAAATATCTTACCTCACATCCATGTTCTGATGTGTCAACACGTCTGACCTCACATCCATGTTCTGATCTCCTTTCAACACCTCTGACCTCACATCCATGTTCTTATCTCCTGTTAACACGTGTGAACTCAAATCCATGTTCTTATCTTTTAACACATCTGACCTCACATCCATGTTCTGATATCCTGTTAACACGTCTGACCTCACATCCATGTTCTCGTCTCCTGTTAACACGTCTGAACTCACATCCATGTTCTGATCTCCTGTTAACACGTCTGACCTCACATCCATGTTCTGATCTCCTGTTAACACGTCTGACCTCACATCCATGTTCTCATCTCCTGTTAACACGTCTGAACTCACATCCATGTTCTGATCTCCTGTTAACACGTCTGACCTCACATCCATGTTCTCGTTTCCTGTTAACACGTCTGACCTCATATCCATGTTCTGATCTCCTGTTAAAACGTGTGACCTCACATCCATGTTCTGATCTGTTAACACGTCTGACCTCACATCCATGTTCTGATCTGTTAACACATCTGACCTCACATCCATGTTCTGATCTCCTGTTGAAATATCTTACCTCACATCCATGTTCTGATGTGTCAACACGTCTGACCTCACATCCATGTTCTGATCTCCTTTCAACACCTCTGACCTCACATCCATGTTCTTATCTCCTGTTAACACGTGTGAACTCACATCCATGTTCTGATCTTTTAACACATCTGACCTCACATCCATGTTCTGATGTCCTGTTAACACGTCTGACCTCACATCCATGTTCTCGTCTCCTGTTAACACGTCTGAACTCACATCCATGTTCTGACCTCCTGTTAACACGTCTGACCTCACATCCATGTTCTGATCTCCTGTTAACACGTCTGACCTCACATCCATGTTCTGATATGTTCACACGTCTGACTTCACATCCATGTTCTGATCTCCTTTTAACACGTCTGACCTCACATCCATGTTCTGATCTCCTGTTCTGACCTCATTCTGACCTCACATCCATGTTCTGATCTGTCAACACGTCTGACCTCACATCCATGTTCTGATCTCCTGTTAACACGTCTGATCTCACATCCATGTTCTGATCTGTTAACACGTCTGACCTCACATCCATGTTCTGATCTGTCTACATTTCTGACCTCACATCCATGTTCTGATCTCCTGTTAACACATCTGACCTCACATCCATGTTCTGATCTCCTGTTAACACGTCTGACCTCACATCCATGTTCTGATCTGTTAACACATCTGACCTCACATCCATGTTCTGATCTCCTGTTGAAATATCTTACCTCACATCCATGTTCTGATGTGTCAACACGTCTGACCTCACATCCATGTTCTGATCTCCTTTCAACACCTCTGACCTCACATCCATGTTCTGATCTCCTGTTAACACGTTTGACCTCACATCCATGTTCTGATCTCCTGGTAACACGTCTGACCTCACATCCATGTTCTGATCTCCTGTTAACACGTCTGACCTCACAATCATGTTCTGATCTCCTTTTAACACGTCTGACCTCACATCCATGTTCTGATCTCCTGTGAACACGTCTGACCTCACATCCATGTTCTGATCTCCTGTGAACACGTCTGAACTCACATCCATGTTCTGAAATGTTAACACGTCTGACCTCACATCCATGTTCTGATCTCCTGTTAACACGTCTGATCTCACATCCATGTTCTGATCTCCTGTTAACACGTCTGACCTCACATCCATGTTCTGATCTCCTGTTAACACGTCTGATCTCACATCCATGTTCTGATCTCCTGTTAACACGTCTGACCACACATCCATGTTCTGATATGTTCACACGTCTGACCTCACATCCATGTTCTAATCTCCTGTGAACACGTCTGACCTCACATCCATGTTCTGATCTCCTGGTAACACGTTTGACCTCATATCCATGTTCTGATCTCCTGTTAACATGTCTGACCTCACATCCATGTTCTGATCTGTTAACACATCTGACCTCACATCCATGTTCTTATCTCCTGTCAACACGTCTGACCTCACATCCATGTTGTTATCTCCTGTTAACATGTCTGAACTCACATCCATGTTCTGATCTTTTAACACGTCTGACCTCACATCCATGTTCTGCTTTCCTGTTAACACGTCTGACCTCACATCCATGTTCTGATCTGTTAACACATCTGACCTCACATCCATGTTCTGCTTTCCTGTTAACACGTCTGACCTCACATCCATGTTCTAATCTCCTGTTAACACGTCTGACCTCACATCCATGTTCTGATCTCCTGTTAACACGTCTGACCTCACATCCATGTTCTGATCTCCTGTTAACACATCTGACCTCACATCCATGTTCTGATCTCCTGTTAACACGTCTGACCTCACATCCATGTTCTGATCTGTTAACACATCTGACCTCACATCCATGTTCTGATCTCCTGTTGAAATATCTTACCTCACATCCATGTTCTGATGTGTCAACACGTCTGACCTCACATCCATGTTCTGATCTCCTTTCAACACCTCTGACCTCACATCCATGTTCTTATCTCCTGTTAACACGTGTGAACTCACATCCATGTTCTGATCTTTTAACACATCTGACCTCACATCCATGTTCTGATCTCCTGTTAACACGTCTGACCTCACATCCATGTTCTCGTCTCCTGTTAACACGTCTGAACTCACATCCATGTTCTGATCTCCTGTTAACACGTCTGACCTCACATCCATGTTCTGATCTCCTGTTAACACGTCTGACCTCACATCCATGTTCTGATATGTTCACACGTCTGACTTCACATCCATGTTCTGATCTCCTTTTAACACGTCTGACCTCACATCCATGTTCTGATCTCCTGTTCTGACCTCATTCTGACCTCACATCCATGTTCTGATCTGTCAACACGTCTGACCTCACATCCATGTTCTGATCTCCTGTTAACACGTCTGATCTCACATCCATGTTCTGATCTGTTAACACGTCTGACCTCACATCCATGTTCTGATCTGTCTACATTTCTGACCTCACATCCATGTTCTGATCTCCTGTTAACACATCTGACCTCACATCCATGTTCTGATCTCCTGTTAACACGTCTGACCTCACATCCATGTTCTGATCTGTTAACACATCTGACCTCACATCCATGTACTGATCTCCTGTTGAAATATCTTACCTCACATCCATGTTCTGATGTGTAAACACGTCTGAACTCACATCCATGTTCTGATCTCCTTTTAACACCTCTGACCTCACATCCATGTTCTTATCTCCTGTTAACACGTGTGAACTCACATCCATGTTCTTATCTTTTAACACATCTGACCTCACATCCATGTTCTGATCTCCTGTTAACACGTCTGACCTCACATCCATGTTCTCGTCTTCTGTTAACACGTCTGAACTCACATCCATGTTCTGATCTCCTGTTAACACGTCTGACCTCACATCCATGTTCTGATCTCCTGTTAACACGTCTGACCTCACATCCATGTTCTGATATGTTCACACGTCTGAACTCACATCCATGTTCTGATCTCCTTTTAACACGTCTGACCTCACATCCATGTTCTGATCTCCTGTTCTGACCTCATTCTGACCTCACATCCATGTTCTAATCTGTCAACACATCTGACCTCACATCCATGTTCTGATCTCCTGTTAACACGTCTGATCTCACATCCATGTTCTGATCTGTTAACACGTCTGACCTCACATCCATGTTCTGATCTGTCTACATTTCTGACCTCACATCCATGTTCTGATCTCCTGTTAACACATCTGACCTCACATCCATGTTCTGATCTCCTGTTAACACGTTTGACCTCACATCCATGTTCTGATCTCCTGGTAACACGTTTGACCTCACATCCATGTTCTGATCTCCTGTTAACACGTCTGACCTCACAATCATGTTCTGATCTCCTTTTAACACGTCTGACCTCACATCCATGTTCTGATCTCCTGTGAACACGTCTGACCTCACATCCATGTTCTGATCTCCTGTTAACACGTCTGAACTCACATCCATGTTCTGAAATGTTAACACGTCTGACCTCACATCCATGTTCTCGTCTCCTGTTAACACGTCTGACCTCACATCCATGTTCTGATCTCCTGTTAACACGTCTGATCTCACATCCATGTTCTGATCTCCTGTTAACACGTCTGACAACACATCCATGTTCTGATATGTTCACACGTCTGACCTCACATCCATGTTCTGATCTCCTGTGAACACGTCTGACCTCACATCCATGTTCTGATCTCCTGGTAACACGTTTGACCTCATATCCATGTTCTGATCTCCTGTTTACATGTCTGACCTCACATCCATGTTCTGATCTGTCAACACGTCTGACCTCACATCCATGTTCTGATCTCCTGTCAACACGTCTGACCTCACATCCATGTTGTTATCTGTTAACATGTCTGAACTCACATCCATGTTCTGATCTTTTAACACGTCTGACCTCACATCCATGTTCTGATCTCCTGTTAACACGTCTGACCTCACATCCATGTTCTGATCTGTTAACACATCTGACCTCACATCCATGTTCTGCTTTCCTGTTAACACGTCTGACCTCACATCCATGTTCTGATCTCCTGTTAACACGTCTGACCTCACATCCATGTTCTGATCTCCTGTTAACACGTCTGATCTCACATCCATGTTCTGATCTGTTAACACGTCTGACCTCACATCCATGTTCTGATCTTTCTACATTTCTGACCTCACATCCATGTTCTGATCTCCTGTTAACACATCTGACCTCACATCCATGTTCTGATCTCCTGTTAACACGTCTGACCTCACATCCATGTTCTGATCTGTTAACACATCTGACCTCACATCCATGTTCTGATCTCCTGTTGAAATATCTGACCTCACATCCATGTTCTGATCTGTTAACACGTCTGACCTCACATCCATGTTCTGATCTCCTTTCAACACCTCTGACCTCACATCCATGTTCTTATCTCCTGTTAACACGTGTGAACTCACATCCATGTTCTGATCGTTTAACACATCTGACCTCACATCCATGTTCTGATGTCCTGTTAACACGTCTGACCTCCCATCCATGTTCTCGTCTCCTGTTAACACGTCTGACCTCACATCCATGTTCTGACCTCCTGTTAACACGTCTGACCTCACATCCATGTTCTCATCTCCTGTTAACACGTCTGACCTCACATCCATGTTCTGATATGTTCACACGTCTGACTTCACATCCATGTTCTGATCTCCTTTTAACACGTCTGACCTCACATCCATGTTCTGATCTCCTGTTCTGACCTCATTCTGACCTCACATCCATGTTCTGATCTGTAAACACGTCTGACCTCACATCCATGTTCTGATCTCCTGTTAACACGTCTGATCTCACATCCATGTTCTGATCTGTTAACACGTCTGACCTCACATCCATGTTCTGATCTGTCTACATTTCTGACCTCACATCCATGTTCTGATCTCCTGTTAACACATCTGACCTCACATCCATGTTCTGATCTCCTGTTAACACGTCTGACCTCACATCCATGTTCTGATCTGTTAACACATCTGACCTCACATCCATGTTCTGATCTCCTGTTGAAATATCTTACCTCACATCCATGTTCTGATGTGTCAACACGTCTGACCTCACATCCATGTTCTGATCTCCTTTCAACACGTCTGACCTCACATCCATGTTCTTATCTCCTGTTAACACGTGTGAACTCACATCCATGTTCTGATCTTTTAACACATCTGACCTCACATCCATGTTCTGATCTCCTGTTAACACGTCTGACCTCACATCCATGTTCTCTTCTTCTGTTAACACGTCTGAACTCACATCCATGTTCTGATCTCCTGTTAACACGTCTGACCTCACATCCATGTTCTGATCTCCTGTTAACACGTCTGACCTCACATCCATGTTCTGATATGTTCACACGTCTGACTTCACATCGATGTTCTGATCTCCTTTTAACACGTCTGACCTCACATCCATGTTCTGATCTCCTGTTCTGACCTCATTCTGACCTCACATCCATGTTCTAATCTGTCAACACGTCTGACCTCACATCCTTGTTCTGATCTCCTGTTAACACGTCTGATCTCACATCCATGTTCTGATCTGTTAACACGTCTGACCTCACTTCCATGTTCTGATCTGTCTACATTGCTGACCTCACATCCATGTTCTGATCTCCTGTTAACACATCTGACCTCACATCCATGTTCTGATCTCCTGTTAACACGTCTGACCTCACATCCATGTTCTGATCTGTTAACACATCTGACCTCACATCCATGTTCTGATCTCCTGTTGAAATATCTTACCTCACATCCGTGTTCTGATGTGTCAACACGTCTGACCTCACATCCATGTTCTGATCTCCTTTCAACACCTCTGACCTCACATCCATGTTCTTATCTCCTGTTAACACGTCTGACCTCACATCCATATTCTCATCTCCTGTTAACACGTCTGAACTCACATCCATGTTCTGATCTCCTGTTAACACGTCTGACCTCACATCCATGTTCTGTTATGTTCACACGTCTGACTTCACATCCATGTTCTGATCTCCTTTTAACATGTCTGACCTCACATCCATGTTCTGATCTCCTGTTCTGACCTCGTTCTGACCTCACATCCATGTTCTGATCTGTTAACACGTCTGACCTCACATCCATGTTCTGATCTCCTGTTGAAATATCTGACCTCACATCCATGTTCTGATCTGTTAACACGTCTGATCTCACATCCATGTTCTGATCTGTTAACACGTCTGACCTCACATCCATGTTCTGATCTGTCTACATTTCTGACCTCACATCCATGTTCTGATCTCCTGTTAACACATCTGACCTCACATCCATGTTCTGATCTCCTGTTAACACGTCTGACCTCACATCCATGTTCTGATCTGTTAACACATCTGACCTCACATCCATGTTCTGATCTCCTGTTGAAATATCTTACCTCACATCCATGTTCTGATGTGTCAACACGTCTGACCTCACATCCATGTTCTGATCTCCTTTCAACACCTCTGACCTCACATCCATGTTCTTATCTCCTGTTAACACGTGTGAACTCACATCCATGTTCTGATCTTTTAACACATCTGACCTCACATCCATGTTCTGATCTCCTGTTAACACGTCTGACCTCACATCCATGTTCTCGTCTTCTGTTAACACGTCTGAACTCACATCCATGTTCTGATCTCCTGTTAACACGTCTGACCTCACATCCATGTTCTGATCTCCTGTTAACACGTCTGACCTCACATCCATGTTCTGATATGTTCACACGTCTGACTTCACATCGATGTTCTGATCTCCTTTTAACACGTCTGACCTCACATCCATGTTCTGATCTCCTGTTCTGACCTCATTCTGACCTCACATCCATGTTCTAATCTGTCAACATGTCTGACCTCACATCCATGTTCTGATCTCCTGTTAACACGTCTGATCTCACATCCATGTTCTGATCTTTTAACACGTCTGACCTCACTTCCATGTTCTGATCTGTCTACATTGCTGACCTCACATCCATGTTCTGATCTCCTGTTAACACATCTGACCTCACATCCATGTTCTGATCTCCTGTTAACACGTCTGACCTCACATCCATGTTCTGATCTGTTAACACATCTGACCTCACATCCATGTTCTGATCTCCTGTTGAAATATCTTACCTCACATCCGTGTTCTGATGTGTCAACACGTCTGACCTCACATCCATGTTCTGATCTCCTTTCAACACCTCGGACCTCACATCCATGTTCTTATCTCCTGTTAACACGTCTGACCTCACATCCATGTTCTCATCTCCTGTTAACACGTCTGAACTCACATCCATGTTCTGATCTCCTGTTAACACGTCTGACCTCACATCCATGTTCTGTTATGTTCACACGTCTGACTTCACATCCATGTTCTGATCTCCTTTTAACACGTCTGACCTCACATCCATGTTCTGATCTCCTGTTCTGACCTCGTTCTGACCTCACATCCATGTTCTGATCTGTTAACACGTCTGACCTCACATCCATGTTCTGATCTCCTGTTGAAATATCTGACCTCACATCCATGTTCTGATCTGTTAACACGTCTGACCTCACATCCATGTTCTGATCTCCTGTTAACACGTTTGACCTCACATCCATGTTCTGATCTCCTGGTAACACGTCTGACCTCACATCCATGTTCTGATCTCCTGTGAACACGTCTGACCTCACATCCATGTTCTGATCTCCTGTGAACACGTCTGAACTCACATCCATGTTCTGAAATGTTAACACGTCTGACCTCACATCCATGTTCTCGTCTCCTGTTAACACGTCTGACCTCACATCCATGTTCTGATCTCCTGTTAACACGTCTGATCTCACATCCATGTTCTGATCTCCTGTTAACACGTCTGACCACACATCCATGTTCTGATATGTTCACACGTCTGACCTCACATCCATGTTCTGATCTCCTGTGAACACGTCTGACCTCACATCCATGTTCTGATCTCCTGTTAACACATCTGACCTCACATCCATGGTCTGATCTCCTGGTAACACGTTTGACCTCATATCCATGTTCTGATCTCCTGTTTACATGTCTGACCTCACATCCATGTTCTGATCTGTCAACACATCTGACCTCACATCCATGTTCTGATCTCCTGTCAACACGTCTGACCTCACATCCATGTTGTTATCTCCTGTTAACATGTCTGAACTCACATCCATGTTCTGATCTTTTAACACGTCTGACCTCACATCCATGTTCTGATCTCCTGTTAACACGTCTGACCTCACATCCATGTTCTGATCTGTTAACACATCTGACCTCACATCCATGTTCTGCTTTCCTGTTAACACGTCTGACCTCACATCCATGTTCTGATCTCCTGTTAACACGTCTGACCTCACATCCATGTTCTGATCTCCTGTTAACACGTCTGATCTCACATCCATGTTCTGATCTGTTAACACGTCTGACCTCACATCCATGTTCTGATCTCCTGTTAACACGTCTGACCTCACATCCATGTTCTGATGTGTCAACACGTCTGACCTCACATCCATGTTCTGATCTCCTTTCAACACCTCTGACCTCACATCCATGTTGGTATCTCCTGTTAACACGTGTGAACTCACATCCATGTTCTGATCTTTTAACACATCTGACCTCACATCCATGTTCTGATGTCCTGTTAACACGTCTGACCTCACATCCATGTTCTCGTCTCCTGTTAACACGTCTGAACTCACATCCATGTTCTGACCTCCTGTTAACACGTCTGACCTCACATCCATGTTCTGATCTCCTGTTAACACGTCTGACCTCACATCCATGTTCTGATATGTTCACACGTCTGACTTCACATCCATGTTCTGATCTCCTTTTAACACGTCTGACCTCACATCCATGTTCTGATCTCCTGTTCTGACCTCATTCTGACCTCACATCCATGTTCTGATCTGTCAACACGTCTGACCTCACATCCATGTTCTGATCTCCTGTTAACACGTCTGATCTCACATCCATGTTCTGATCTGTTAACACGTCTGACCTCACATCCATGTTCTGATCTTCTGATCTTCTGCTCCTTCTGCTTCTACATGACTAACAATCCTGATTTCTGCTCGGGTGTGACGTGTTGTTCTGTGTGGATGTGAAGTTAAAGCTTCTAAAGGAGTTTAGCTGAAAACTTGTGAATCAATCAGTTGTTTGGTTAAACTGAAGACTTTTAGAATCAAATGCTTCCATAGGAAACAACATTCTGACGACTTCATGTTGAAATCAGGATTCTCTCATTTTCCTCCTGAAAGGCGCCGTAACTACAAACACTAGTTATTCACTTATTTTCCTGTCATGAGAGAATTGGAATAATTTCACAGCCATTTGGTCACTTGAAGAGCGTATTGATTTAATACGCTTGATTTAATATTGATTTAATTAAATTGATTTTTTATTTGATTTAATAAGCCTCCAATGACCTACAGCTGCACTGGCGTCTTTAAAAGGATGAATTAGACGGATAAAAACATCCTGATAATCACATAATCAAATGACTTCAATTAAAAACCAAAGATGAAAACACTGAATTAATGCATTTTAACATCACATTTTTCTTCTGTCGTGAGTCCAGACAGATCAATGAGTGATGTGTTACAAAAACATTTCACTGAATTTGATTTGAATTGATTTGAATTCCATGAACTATTTCCTGTGTGACATTAAATCACATGATGTCACACTGATGAAATGTTTGAATGATTTAATGTGAGCTGATTGGATGTGTGTTCACCTTCAGCATAATGCTGACAGGACGGCCCCCTCACTGGGGCTCTGCCGCCTGAGGCTGCTGCAGCCCCCCCTCCCTGAAGACTCTTCTGGATCGTTCCAGCTCTACATCATTATGATCCTGTTTGGCTGATGACACGGGGGTGTGACCCCCCAGCTGCACCAGAGGCTCCTGTTCAACACAGGTGTTCCATAGATACACGTGTTCATGTCACATTATGGGATGTTGTGAGGATCCATTAATGGATGAGAGCATGCAGAGTTCAGGGGGGTCTCTCAGGATCTCAGGACAGGGTCCTGAGAGACCCCCACCTTAGTGTGGAGCCCCTCACAGTAGGAGGAGGGGTGGTGGGGGGGGGTGACAGACGGCTGGTGGGGTGGGGGGGCAGACAAGCGGGATCTGATCACAACCACGTCCAGTTAAACGGAAGTATCCTGACTGGGAAAGGAGTTCCCCTTCAAAATAAAATCCTCGTCACTCTGCCATCAGTCTGGTTATTTTAACAGTTGTGACTGTAGTGAGGAAACCCTGGTGAGGAGTGTGAACAGCTTTAGTAACTTCTGAGGAGTGTGAACAGCTTTAATAACTTCTGAGGAGAGTGAACAGCTTTAATAACTTCTGAGGAGAGTGAACAGCTTTAATAACTTCTGAGGAGTGTGAACAGCTTTAATAACTTCTGAGGAGTGTGAACAGCTTTAATAACTTCTGAGGAGAGTGAACAGCTTTAATAACTTCTGAGGAGAGTGAACAGCTTTAATAACTTCTGAGGAGAGTGAACAGCTTTAATAACTTCCCTGAGGAGAGTGAACAGCTTTAATAACTTCTGAGGAGAGTGAACAGCTTTAATAACTTCTGAGGAGAGTGAACAGCTTTAATAACTTCCCTGAGGAGAGTGAACAGCTTTAATAACTTCTGAGGAGAGTGAACAGCTTTAATAACTTCCCTGAGGAGATTGAACAGCTTTAATAACTTCCCTGAGGAGAGTGAACAGCTTTCATAACTTCTGAGGAGAGTGAACAGCTTTAATAACTTCTGAGGAGAGTGAACAGCTTTAATAACTTCTGAGGAGAGTGAACAGCTTTAATAACTTCTGAGGAGAGTGAACAGCTTTAATAACTTCTGAGGAGAGTGAACAGCTTTAATAACTTCTGAGGAGAGTGAACAGCTTTAATAACTTCCCTGAGGAGAGTGAACAGCTTTAATAACTTCCCTGAGGAGAGTGAACAGCTTTAATAACTTCTGAGGAGAGTGAACAGCTTTAATAACTTCCCTGAGGAGAGTGAACAGCTTTAATAACTTCCCTGAGGAGAGTGAACAGCTTTAATAACTTCCCTGAGGAGAGTGAACAGCTTTAATAACTTCTGAGGAGAGTGAACAGCTTTAATAACTTCCCTGAGGAGAGTGAACAGCTTTAATAACTTCCCTGAGGAGAGTGAACAGCTTTAATAACTTCCCTGAGGCTGGACTCATGGCTGCTTATGACAGTTTTCCAATAGCAGTGACTGGTAAAGTATTTGTGTTATTTAGTATATATGAAATGAAATGTTGGGACAGTTCTGTGTTTAATAAACCGATTCACCAGTAGTGTGTGTGTGTGTTTTAGCTTTGATTTCAAAAGGTATAAATCATAAATGGTTGTGATCAGCACTCAAATATGTCTAAACTGAGCAGGTGAACCTTTGTTTAGACCGAACATCTTCATAAAGGAACACCTGTAGACAGCAGCAGGTAAGAACTCACCTGTGAAGGACCTGAAACCAGAAGACAGACATAATGTACAGCAGTGAAGCCTGTACAGTCACATAGATACTGCGTAACTCCTATAATATATAGGACTTAATAGAAGAAGTGTGAACCCGTGTAAATTCAACCATAAAACAATAAAATCAGACTTGCTTTGTTTTTTTCTTTTTTTTCATCCCGTTACTAGAAAACAGACGCTGTGTGTGACGAAGCCGCGACGGCTCCGTGTGTGTGTGTGACGAAGCCGTGACGGCTCCGTGTGTGTGACGAAGCCGTGACGGCTCCGTGTGTGTGACGAAGCCGTGACGGCTCCGTGTGTGTGTGACGAAGCCGTGACGGCTCCGTGTGTGTGTGACGGACGAACACCAAGACGAAGGCCGCTTCGGCGTTTCGGTCCGGCCATCCGGGTCGGCGCCGGCTTGGTGAGTTGGGTCCTGGTGAATAAACATCGGGGTTCCCCACACAACAACGTGAGGTCTGTCACCATCAGAGAATATAAACCGCTGTGTGTGAAGACCAAACGGCTCCGTAGTGAAACACGTGGATGAACGTTAGACCGGAGCTAACTCGGCTAGCGGCCCCCACTTCAGGGGGGACGGAAGGAGACAGCCTGAGGTTTACAGGGGACATTATTCAACATATAATTCTACTTTCAGCTGCTCTGCAGTGTTTCTTTTGCTGCATCAGGCCGATCAGACCTTTACTTTGAAAGGCCTGAGCGGAAGTGCGGTTCCCGCCGCCAGCTTGCCGCAGCGCGGGGGCGGGAACGGATCGCTGAGCTCCGATGCGGACTCGGTGCAGAAGCTCCAGGGAACCGGGAGGAGAGCGGGTCGGGACCCCCCGGCGGAGAGCGGACCCCCCCGCAGTGGTGAAGGCTGAAGGTCAGTGTTCCGGTTCTCGCGGGGGGGTTCCGGTCGTCGTTCCGCGGGAGGACGCTGCCTCCCGTCGGACTCACTTTGTTGCCATGCACGCTGTTTCAGATGGGGGGTCAGGGCGGGGGGGATGAACGACGTGAACCTGCAGGAAACTATGACGACATGATGACGTCAAGATGGAGCATTAATCACTATTATTGATGATTGGATAATTGATCACTCCACGTGGGGCAGCCCCTCCAGCCACTGCGGGCTCGTTCATCGCGGTGTGTCCGTGTGCCCCCCCCCCCGGGTCCTGGGGGTGTCGGTCCTTTGTGGTGAACATGTGTGTGAAACTCCTTTGTTGTTCTTCTGCAGTCCGTGTGGGGGGGAACCATCCCCCACCTCTGCCCCTCACTACCCCCCAGGCATGCTGCCCCTCAGACCCCACAGTGTAACCCCCCCCCCCGCTGCTCGTGGGCTGTGACTGTGGATGGAGGGCTGCTCCACATGTTTGGGTGGGGGCGAGGGGGTACATCTGTTTGGAGTCAGGCGGGGGGGACAAAGGCAGGCCTCTGGATGCTTCTCCAGTGGCAGTCTGCCCCCCCACCAGCTCCTGCCCCCCCAGTGACTGAAGGTCCTGAACTGGGTCCTGATTCTGGTGCTGGTCCAGGTGTGAACGCTGTGGGGGGGTCGATAAACTGGACTTAAGGCTGTTCACAGAATGTCTTCAAGCTGATTGGACGTGTCAGGACTATTGATCAGCTGATCAGGACTATTGATCAGCTGATCAGGACTATTTGTACTGTTCTTACTTTGCTTAATGATCAGACTGGTTCCATTGATCGGTGGTGTGTTAGCCGTTAGCCGCTGTGTTAGCCGTTAGCCGCTGTGTTAGCCTTTAGCACCTGATTGTTCTGAGTGGAGGGGTTAGCTTCTCTTTATCTTTGTGGGAGTAAAGCCAAACGTTAGGGTTAGAGTTAGAGTTAGCCTAACCCTAACCCTAACTCTAACCCTAACCCTAACATCACAGAGCTGAGGACGCATGTCAGTTAAAGTCAGTTAGTCAGTTAGTTAGACAGTTAGTTAGTCAGTTAGTCAGTTAGACAGTTAGTTAGTCAGTTAGTTAGTCAGTTAGTTAGACAGTTAGTTAGTCAGTTAGACAGTTAGTTAGTCAGTTAGTCAGTTAGTTAGACAGTTAGTTAGTCAGTTAGTTAGACAGTTAGTTAGACAGTTAGTTAGTCAGTTAGTTAGACAGTTAGACAGTTAGTCAGTTAGACAGTTAGTTAGACAGTTAGACAGTCAGTTAGACAGACAGTTAGTTAGACAGTTAGTCAGTTAGTTAGACAGTTAGACAGTTAGTTAGTTAGACAGTTAGTTAGACAGTTAGACAGTCAGTTAGACAGACAGTTAGTTAGTTAGTTAGACAGTTAGACAGTTAGTTAGACAGTTAGACAGTTAGACAGTCAGTTAGACAGTTAGACAGTTAGTTAGTCAGTTAGACAGTCAGTTAGACAGTTAGACAGTTAGTTAGACAGTTAGACAGTCAGTTAGACAGTTAGTTAGACAGTTAGTTAGTCAGTTAGACAGTCAGTTAGACAGTTAGACAGTTAGACAGTCAGTTAGACAGTTAGTTAGTCAGTTAGACAGTCAGTTAGACAGTTAGTCAGTTAGACAGTCAGTTAGACAGTTAGACAGTTAGTTAGTCAGTTAGACAGTCAGTTAGACAGTTAGACAGTTAGTTAGATAGTTAGACAGTCAGTTAGACAGTTAGTTAGACAGTTAGTTAGACAGTTAGACAGTCAGTTAGACAGTTAGACAGTTAGACAGTCAGTTAGACAGTCAGTTAGACAGTTAGTTAGACAGTCAGTTAGACAGTTAGTCAGTTAGACAGTTAGTCAGTTAGACAGTCAGTTAGACAGTTAGACAGTCAGTTAGACAGTTAGTTAGTCAGTTAGACAGTTAGTTAGTTAGTTAGACAGTCAGTTAGACAGTTAGTTAGTCAGTTAGACAGTTAGTTAGTCAGTTAGACAGTCAGTTAGACAGTTAGACAGTTAGTTAGTCAGTTAGACAGTCAGTTAGACAGTTAGTTAGACAGTTAGACAGTTAATCCTCTTCTCTCCTTCTGGACCATCTCTCCTCCATCAGTCTTCTTGTCGTCTTGCTGCTCTCCAGCTGATTTCTCAGGCTGTCTCGTTTCCCGTTACCGTGGAGATTCCATCTGAGGCTTGTTGGTGATTTCCTCAGAGTGTTTCCTAAAGTGTTTCCTCACAGTGTTTCCTCAGGGTGTTTCCTAAAGTGTTTCCTAAAGTGTTTACTAAAGTGTTTCCTCAGAGTGTTTCCTCAGTGTGTTTCCTAAAGTGTTTCCTCTGAGTGTTTCCTAAAATGTTTCCTCAGAGTGTTTCCTCAGGGTGTTTCCTAAAGTGTTTCCTCGGAGTGTTTCCTAAAATGTTTCCTCAGAGTGTTTCCTAAAATGTTTCCTCACAGTGTTTCCTCAGGGTGTTTCCTAAAGTGTTTCCTAAAGTGTTTACTAAAGTGTTTCCTCAGAGTGTTTCCTCAGGGTGTTTCCTAAAGTGTTTCCTCGGAGTGTTTCCTAAAATGTTTCCTCAGAGTGTTTCCTAAAATGTTTCCTCAGAGTGTTTCCTAAAATGTTTCCTCAGAGTGTTTCCTCGGAGTGTTTCCTCGGAGTGTTTCCTCGGAGTGTTTCCTCGGAGTGTTTCCTCGGAGTGTTTCCTCAGAGTGTTTCCTAAAATGTTTCCTCAGAGTGTTTCCTAAAATGTTTCCTCACAGTGTTTCCTCAGGGTGTTTCCTAAAGTGTTTCCTAAAGTGTTTACTAAAGTGTTTCCTCAGAGTGTTTCCTCGAAGTGTTTCCTCAGTGTTTCCTCGGAGTGTTTCCTCGGAGTGTTTCCTCGGAGTGTTTCCTCGGAGTGTTTCCTCATAGTGTTTCCTAAAATGTTTCCTCAGAGTGTTTCCTCAGAGTGTTTCCTCAGAGTGTTTCCTCGAAATGTTTCCTCAGAGTGTTTCCTCGGAGTGTTTCCTCAGAGTGTTTCCTCGGAGTGTTTCCTCATAGTGTTTCCTCAGAGTGTTTCCTCGAAGTGTTTCCTCAGAGTGTTTCCTAAAATGTTTCCTCGGAGTGTTTCCTCGGAGTGTTTCCTCATAGTGTTTCTTCAGAGTGTTTCCTCAGAGTGTTTCCTAAAATGTTTCCTCATAGTGTTTCTTCAGAGTGTTTCCTCAAAGTGTTTCCTGAAGTGTTTCCTCGGAGTGTTTCCTCAGAGTGTTTCCTCGGAGTGTTTCCTCATAGTGTTTCTTCAGAGTGTTTCCTCAGAGTGTTTCCTAAAATGTTTACTCAGAGTGTTTCTTCAGAGTGTTTCCTCAAAGTGTTTCCTGAAGTGTTTCCTCGGAGTGTTTCCTCGGAGTGTTTCCTCAGAGTGTTTCCTCGGAGTGTTTCCTCATAGTGTTTCCTCAGAGTGTTTCCTTGAAGTGTTTCCTCAGAGTGTTTCCTAAAATGTTTCCTCGGAGTGTTTCCTCGGAGTGTTTCCTCATAGTGTTTCTTCAGAGTGTTTCCTCAGAGTGTTTCCTAAAATGTTTCCTCATAGTGTTTCTTCAGAGTGTTTCCTCAAAGTGTTTCCTGAAGTGTTTCCTCGGAGTGTTTACTCAGAGTGTTTCCTCAGAGTGTTTCCTAAAGTGTTTCCTCAAAGTGTTTCCTGAAGTGTTTCCTCATAGTGTTCCTGGTCCATCACCAGTTCCTCCTCTGGTCGTCACTGGGATCTTTTCCTGCTCGTTGCCACCAGTCTTCATGGATGTTCTGTTTGGTCAAAATAAGCCAAGGATGAAGCAAAGACGATGTTTGACAGATGACGGAAGCTTCTTCATGGTGTTGGAGGTCAGCTTCCATATTTCAGAACCAACAGAAGAACAGAGTTCACACTGAAGGTTCTCAGCTTCTCCAGACAGGCTCAGCGTGTGAAGACAGCTCATGCTTCTCTACACGCCTCAACATCTTCCTCCCAACGTCCAGTAGTGATGAAGAAGGAGGAGATTGGGTGGATTAGCGTGTCAAGCTACCCCAGAAATATTCCACCCCAATGGCACCACGACCAACTTGGAAGAAATGGAAGAGCTGAACATCAGAATGGTGCTGAGGCCAGGTGGTCTGAGCTGCTACAGGTGGTCTGAGCTGCTACAGGTGGTCTGAGCTGCTACAGGTGGTCTGAGCTGCTACAGGTGGTCTGAGCTGCTACAGGTGGTCTGAGCTGCTACAGGTGGTCTGAGCTGCTACAGGTGTGATCAAACACTTTTCTCAAAACTGCATTAGAACCATTTTAATTAACTTGAATCCCCAATCTCACAACTGGAAAAAGACCAGAGCATGTTGATGCTTCCGTCAGAGAAACACCCAGGAGCAGGAAGCTCCCAGCTGAGATGTTTCTGCTCAGAGAAGAGTCCAGACTCCCAGAATCACTGACAACTAGAAGGCCAGGGAACATATGAACTGAGAACTTTACTCATCTTATATACAAATAAGCCTTTTTAAATGTGGATTGTAAAATACCATCTACACTTTTGTCTCTTACTGGAGCAGGTCTTCAGACAGGTTTTATCAAAGGCAGGAATTGTTACTACAGCACAAGAAGACTTTAATATTATCCATCACTGTAAATGCTGTTGTTTGTGTGGATGCCAAAAAGGCCTTTTATTGGACCAAATGTGAACACGTGTTTGAAGTCATGACAAGATTCAGCATTGGGACAAATTACAGGAGGTGGATAGAACTTAAATCAGTCTGACTTTTGGTCTTGTTTCAGCTCCTCTTGAGTCACCAGAGGACCAGATGAAGGAGTGTGATCTCCTGATTGGTTGACATCATTGAAACTTCAGCTGTCAGACAAAATGCTGACAGAACATTGAAGGAGCAACTATTAGCAAAAAGCACAAGCGTTTTTTATATGCCTATGACATTCTTTTGGCCGTAAAAGAAAGTTTTACCATTCCTGAGTAGATTACACATTTTGGTTTAATATTAAGGTGTAAATTTTGACAAATCAGGAATAGTGTCCCAGCGTTTCAATGGAAGCACTTAATATGATGGAAGTTTTTGATTGGCTCTAGCAGGAGTTACATGTGTAGCAATTCCCTTTAGCCCCAGTATTAATCAGCTGTATGTAGAAAACAATGAACCATTCATAAAGAACCTACGAGAAACTTAACCAAGATGGAGGAACTTTATTTTTGTGGTAAAATTGATAGATCTAATTAAGATCATAGTCTTTCCACAAATTGTGTGTGCTACATCTATGCTGGTTGTGATTTTAAAATCAGATGATGTCAAAACAGTCAGTGAAGAAGGAAGGAAGCCTAAATTTAAATTACACATACTACAACTGCCAAAAGAACAAAACTGCCCGAACAAGCTAGAATGGTCGTCTCTTTGCTGAACGAGGAATCGAGATCTCCTGAGCTGGAGCTGAGACAGGAACGAGTCGACCCTCCACCTGTAAACCACTAACCATCTAAAAGAATTATCACTCTCTATTAAAGAGAAGGTTCATCATCTTCAGCACTGGAAGATAATCCTGTGTTTGGATCACAGACAGCAGATAGAATTACAATTTACCACATCTCCAAACACTGACAATAGGTCAGTAGGAATGAACTTTTAACAGGAATATGAGACTGAACTTTAAATTGATGACCATATTGAAAAGCATCGAAAAGCAGTGAAGACAGGTGTGGACTGATTTAGAATAATAAGACAGGACTAACCCCTGGAGGCCCAGCTGTTCATGCAGGACGTTAGTGTGTGTGTGTGTGTGTGTGTGTGTGTGTGTGTGTGTGTGGATCCAGGCTTCAGCCCCCCTCAGACCTGTTGCACCGCCGACACGCTCTGAAATAACCAAACACCACTGCAGAACGCTGGAGGACACTTCGCTCAGCTATTAGTGCTTCAAAAGATTCCTCTGGGATTCCTTTCAAACGTTTGTGTGTGACGATCTCACCTGTCACACACACCCCCAAAACACCAGCAACACCCCACTGGGCAACGACTGCAGGATGGACAACACACAACCACGCTGGGTCATTCATCGTTTCAGTAGAGGGATATATATCTGGAATATATCTGGAATATATCTGGAATATATCTGGAATATGTCAATGAAAACATTGAGAATGAGAAGGAAAAACACTTACTGGAACAAATCCACGTCTGTCAACATCATTGATCACTGTATGTACAGACACACATACACAAACACACAAACACACACACAAACACACACACACACACACACACACACACACACACACACACACACACACACAAAGGCAGTATGACTTAAATATTATAATGCATCTAATTAATGCACCTTTGGTTGAACTATCTTATCCAGGGACCGCAGCACTAATTGGTTAGAAAACCCATAAGAACCCTACAGTATTTTTTATTTCATTGTAACCTGTTGCATAGTTCAGCGTGTTCTCATCAGATCATACAGACGGACAGGTGAACTGTGTTTTAAACACACGGCTTTATCTGTGTGTGTAGACTCTCAGTTATCTAAAGCTGTTAAACCAATCCACTGGACTCTAGACCGTTTGTGGAAACCTTCTTAAAGTCCAGTGGATTGGTGTAAACAGCGTTATCCTTTGCTCTGCGTTCACACACTAGTGAGTCTGCGTTCACACACTAGTGAGTCTGCGTTCACACACTAGTGAGTCAGTGATGGGATGCAGACGCAGTAGAGTGGACTTGGGGCTCCTCTGCCAGAGGTGCTGCTTTGTGTCAGAGAGGTGAATTGTGGGAACCTGTGGAGGTGAGCGATGCATCAGTCGTCAGCTTCAGTCTGGCTCTGGTTTGTGACAGATGTGGGGAGTGATGGTGGTTACACGACGGAGTGTCTTCATCTATCACACACCTGATGTTTCTGATCCAATGGGATGTTAACAGGACAGATAAAGTTACCTCTGCACTAAGAAACAGTGTGATGTTCTGACACGCTCACGTCAAACCTCACCAATAGTGAAACGACACTCCTGTTGGTGCAGCAGCAGAGCCAACAGCCAATAGGAGAGCAGAACGCTGGTCGTCAAACAGCATCACTGATGAGCGACGCCTCCTGACTTCTGGCTCCTCTGGTGACGGTGTGAACGGTCTCTGTGGTGATGGTGTGAACGGTCTCTGTGGTGATGGTGTGAACGGTCTCTGTGGTGATGGTGTGAACGGTCTCTGTGGTGATGGTGTGAACGGTCTCTGTGGTGATGGTGTGAACGGTCTCTGTGGTGATGGTGTGAACGGTCTCTGTGGTGATGGTGTGAGAACGGTCTCTGTGGTGATGGTGTGAACGGTCTCTGTGGTGATGGTGTGAACGGTCTCTGTGGTGATGGTGTGAGAACGGTCTCTGTGGTGATGGTGTGAACGGTCTCTGTGGTGATGGTGTGAACGGTCTCTGTGGTGATGGTGTGAACGGTCTCTGTGGTGATGGTGTGAACGGTCTCTGTGGTGATGGTGTGAACGGTCTCTGTGGTGATGGTGTGAACGGTCTCTGTGGTGGTGGTGTGAACGGTCTCTGTGGTGGTGGTGTGAACGGTCTCTGTGGTGATGGTGTGAACGGTCTCTGTGGTGATGGTGTGAACGGTCTCTGTGGTGATGGTGTGAACGGTCTCTGTGGTGATGGTGTGAACGGTCTCTGTGGTGATGGTGTGAACGGTTTCTGTGGTGATGGTGTGAACGGTCTCTGTGGTGATGGTGTGAACGGTCTCTGTGGTGATGGTGTGAACTGTTTCGGTGGTGATGGTGTGAACGGTCTCTGTGGTGATGGTGTGAACGGTCTCTGTGGTGATGGTGTGAACGGTCTCTGTGGTGACGGTGTGAACGGTCTCTGTGGTGACGGTGTGATCGGTCTCTGTGGTGACGGTGTGAACGGTCTCTGTGGTGACGGTGTGAACGGCTCCTGTGGTGATGGTGTGAACGGCTCCTGTGGTGATGGTGTGAACGGTCTCTGTGGTGATGGTGTGAACGGTCTCTGTGGTGATGGTGTGAACGGCTCCTGTGGTGATGGTGTGAACGGTCTCTGTGGTGATGGTGTGAACGGTCTCTGTGGTGACGGTGTGAACGGTCTCTGTGGTGACGGTGTGAACGGCTCCTGTGGTGACGGTGTGAACGGCTCCTGTGGTGATGGTGTGAACGGCTCCTGTGGTGATGGTGTGAACGGTCTCTGTGGTGATGGTGTGAACGGTCTCTGTGGTGATGGTGTGAACGGCTCCTGTGGTGATGGTGTGAACGGCTCCTGTGGTGATGGTGTGAACGGTCTCTGTGGTGATGGTGTGAACGGTCTCTGTGGTGATGGTGTGAACAGTTTCGGTGGTGATGGTGTGAACGGTCTCTGTGGTGATGGTGTGAACGGCTCCTGTGGTGATGGTGTGAACGGTCTCTGTGGTGATGGTGTGAACGGTCTCTGTGGTGACGGTGTGAACGGTCTCTGTGGTGTGAATGGGGGGGTTACGTGAGGACTCATGACAGAGTCTGCACACAAATAGAAATAATAGAAACAACAACAGGCTGAACGGCTGAGACGCAGCCATTCAGGAAGGCTGACGGCATTCTGACACGATTGTGTGTGTGTGTGTGTGTGTGTGTGTGTGTGTGTGTGTGTGTGTGTGTGTGTGTGCGTGCGTGCGTGCGTGCGTGCGTGCGTGCGTGTGTGTGAGCCCGTTGTGAACTCATAGCTCACCTCTGGGGGTCTGACACTCGTGTCCAGACACCTCCCTCCATCGTGTGTCTATTCTGGGAGCGTAGCTGTCGGTCTGAGCTACACAGTGTGTGTACACACTCCTGACATAAGGATGGACCCATTATAGATCCAATGGCGTGTTTCACGCCTCACTAGAGCACCTGCTTTTACCACTCGCCCCTCAGGACGTCAGTCTGCGACGCTGCTATTTCAGGAGAAAGATCAGCGACTCCTGTCCTGTGTTAACATCGGTTCACCCCACCCCAGGTCCGTTCACACAGCCTGTTCAGACCTGAACCGTGTCGCCTGTATGGTGGTGTTCACATGAGAAGTACAGATGGGGGTGGGGTGGGGTCATTGCTGTACGGTGCCCCCAGTGGATGTTGTAACCTTGCAGGATTTGCACCTTTATAAACGGTGCAGGCTGGGGGTGGTCGCTGGACAGAATGCAAAGATTTGACAACAGAAAACAGGAATAAAACAGGCTGAAAAAACACAGAAAAAACCAACTAAAAATGAGTGAAGCAACACGTGTGCTGGTTCCTTATGTTCACGTAGGATCACCATTGTGGCACTACTGCATGGTCTCCATGTCGGGCTTCAGAGGGATTTTGGCGTTCCCCAGTGTTAGACGCAGTCACTTATGTCCTGATAGAATCTCAGAGGAGGTCTGTGGTCAGATTGGACAGTCTATGGGTCGTCTGCATAAAAACAAACATCACTGAAACGAGGAAGGTCTACCTTCATCCTAAACAGCCTTCCAGGAGGGGTGGGGCTCCAGCTACCCCCGACTCACATGTTGTACATAAACAGAGGAGATCACCCCCCCTCCCTTTGGGTCATCCTGACAGTGTTTTCTCACTGCATCAGTACTAACCATCAAGCTGTAGAGCAGTCTTCTCTGGAATGGCACCTCCTTTATTTTTGGATGCGGTCACGGAGGGAACCCGGCTCCAGGGAGCGATTGTGCTCATTGGATCACATGTTGGATCAGCATGTGCAGTCACGTTGTCGTCACCGGTGGCTCCCCAGATGGTGATCAGGTTACCGGCTGGTAGAGGTGTGTGTTACCAGCAGTGTGTCTGGTGTGTGCTGTCCTGTGGTGTTCTCTACTGGCCCACAGAGAACAGTGTGGAGGTAGACTCTAGACTCTACAGCAGCTCTCTGTGGTTTGATGTTATTCAGGTGAGTAATAATGATGGTGTGACAGGAATAGCAGCTCTTTTGTGTGTTCTGACAGGTGTGTGTTGATTTGTGAGCTTTCTCGTACCTTAAACAGGTAACTCGTGACATTTAACAGTATATAAATGCTTCCCTTGTCTGTTTGATCTCCTGCAGTTTCCAGTCAGACATGAGGAGCCCCCCAGGCTTGGGTCGCTGAGCATTGAGGGGAACGTTTTGACACTTCTGCCAGCAGTAATGGCTGACAAAGAGAGGCTTCCCATGTCCCCTGGCCAGGCCTACATCGAGGTGGAGTACGACTATGAGTACAAGGCCAAAGACAAGATGGTGACCATCCGCCAGGGAGAGTGGTACACGCTGGTGAAGAAGACCAACGAGGACTGGTGGCAGGTGAGGAAGGAAGAAGGCACCAAAGCATTCTACGTACCGGCTCAGTATGTCAGGGAGGTCCGTCGGGCTCTCATGCCCCCCCAGAGGTCGTCCCTGAGGGCCAAACCGACTGTCCTGGATATCTGCCGGGCATCCAATGAAAACCTCAACAGACCCCAGCCAGAGATGTTCAGCTTTGGGCGTCCGTCGCCCTCCTCCACGCCATCGCCATCATCCGATGGAGTTGCACCACCAGTCCTGTCTAAGGACGCTAACCAGAATGTGGGGAGCCCCCTCCACTGCAAGGTGGTGGCCGAATTGGTGCTCCTTCACAACAACAACCATCACAACGGCAGCAGTTCCACGGTGCCAAAGACAGGGACGGATTCGCCTCAACTCAGAGTCGGGAACAACCACAACAAGAGTCCAGACAGCGATAAGACCTCCTCACTGGTGGAGCCCCCTGGAGACGGTCTGAACAAACTGCACAACGACTCAGAGTCCGGGGACGAGCTGAGCAGCAGCTCCACCGAACACATGCAGGTCAGTCCTTACCCCAATGCAGGTCAGTCCTTACCCCAATGCAGGTCAGTCCTTACCCAAATGCAGGTCAGTCTTTACCTCAATGCAGGTCAGTCATTACCTCAATGCAGGTCAGTCCTTACCCCAATGCAGGTCAGTCTTTACCTCAATGCAGGTCAGTCCTTACCTCAATGCAGGTCAGTCTTTGCCCCAATGCAGGTCAGTCCTTACCTCAATGCAGGTCAATCTTTACCCCAATGCAGGTCAGTCCTTACCTCAATACAGGTCAGTCTTTACCTCAATGCAGGTCAGTCCTTACCTCAGTCTCTCTAGAAAAGGTGTTTTGTTTTTGTCAATATATTTTGGTGGTTTAATAGAATTATTGGCGCAAGAATCTGTCACAGGTCTGAAATCTACAGAGAACACAATGCTAGGTGTCCTCTGAAGGTGTGTGTTTTCTGCCATCAGAACAGGAAGTAGTGTTGACTCACAACTGCCACTGCTTTCTTTCTTTGTAATCTCAGTTGAGAATTCCTTTTCTTTCACTACAGCTGAATCCTTCCCACACACGTGTTCTTGTCCACATCAGACTCTGGTTTAGCCGTTGGGCACTGGCATGTTTCTGTCTCTTGTCGGGTCAGCCCTTCACTCCTGTCATAATGTTCTGATTCATCAGAAGCAGCAAAACAGTTGCAGTTGCTTAATTTGTCTGGTACCCTTGAAACATCATTTGTACGGATGTGCATTTTTGATGAGATGTTCGGTCATTAAAGAAGAAGTGTTCTATTTGTAGTTTTACTGCTGAAGGACGATTTTAACCACATTAACCCATGGAGATATTGATCAAACCTCGGTGGTCATGCGGTTTTGGAGCACTCCTTTTGCTTTTTAAAAAATATTTCTTAATGTCCTTGTACAGGAAAGTGTGTAAAGGTATTGAATCTAAATGTAAAGAATTCTGTCCCTCCCCCACCCTGCTGTCCCTGGGTTGACAGCTCAGTCTCCTGCCACCTCTGCTTCAATTCTAAGTAGAATGGATAGAAAGCGGCAGGAATTAGAGCTTATCCTTCATCCCCTGTCTCAAAGGTAGATCAATCTTAGCAGGAGGTTTCCAGACGGTGGAGGTCGACGCAACTCCACTCTTCACCGTCTATTTTTGGGGTGTCTCTCTAGACATGGTCAGCTTGTTTGAAAACTCTAAGAGCCGCTTGTGCTCTTTGTTCTGCGGACTTCAGCAGCCTCCCCTACCAGAGCGAACAAAGAGAGAGGCTTGAATAGAAAGTAGGTCATTTCTGGAAGATCCGTCTGTTGCCCCCAGTTGCCCCGCCGTGGGGATCACTGTGTGAGTGCGAGTGTGTGTGAATGGGAATGCCCATGTGCTCTTTGCCATGTCGAGAAATGGAAAGTGAGAATGGAAGCACAGCTTTCAGAGTTTGTGGGTCATGGTTGACACCCTTCAGTCGGTGCATTAAGGCGATAAAGGGGGTGTTTTCAGTGTTTCTGCCTGCTTTCACAACTCTTTAGGATTAATTTCATGCTTGTCAAACCACACGAGCCAAAATAAACACATTTCACTTTCAAGACATCACATTTGCATGGGAGTCTTATAGGGTGTTTTTTTTGGGGGTGGGAGGGTGGGGGTAGGGGGGCAAAACAGTCCGGACTGGGCCAGAGCTCCCTGTGAAGCTCATCTTTGATGGAAGCCACCGCCTCACTCTTTGTGTCTTTTGTGATGCTGTGTTCGTTTGTCCCGTGTGGCTTCCTGCCAGACTAATGAAAGACTCCGACTACAAACCGGTGTCTTTGAACTCCCCTCTTTGACTGCTTCCTGTTCTTGCTCGGGTGGAGATGGACTGGGCCCGCTGGAGGGGGGAGACAGGATCCAGTTGTGGCAAAACAGAGGAACAAAAGCATTCTGGAGACCACAGCTTCATTGCTGACATCAGTTTTTATGCTGGTTCATTAGATGGCATCTCCAGCCCTATGGGGGCACAAGTGTCAACTGTAGGTCGGACCCATGGCCGGATATTAGAAAATAAAAACTAATTTATTGGACAACATCCAGAAACATGCAGCTCAGGTGAATGGATCGGTTCCCAATTGTCCGTAGGTGTGAGTGTGTGTGTGAGTGAGTGTTCGTCCTTTGTGTGGTTCCACGATGTGCCGCCTACGTGTCGGGAGCATTTCCCTGCCTCATGCCCATAAGTCCACTGGGATACGCTCCAGCAACCCCCGTGACCCACGCAGGCAGAGTTGTATGGAAAATAACTCAATGCATGAAAATCATTCTTTTATTGGAATGTCTGCTGATGTCATTAAGGGATGTACAAATAAAGGTTGATTGATTGGTTGATTGATTGATTATCACTATGTCTCCAAAAAAGATGCAAAAGTTGGAGACAAAGCAAGTGACAATGAAAAAAAACAATCAAAAGTTAATGAAGAAAAAGAGACAGATATTACTACTGATATTACTACAGATATTACTACAGGTATTACTACAGATATTACTACAGATATTACTACAGATATTACTACAGGTATTACTACAGATATTACTACAGACATTACTACAGACATTACTACAGACATTACTACAGACATTACTACAGACATTACTACAGACATTACTACAGACATTACTACAGACATTACTACAGACATTACTACAGATATTACTACAGATATTACTACAGGTATTACTACAGACATTACTACAGATACTACAGATATTACCACAGACATTACCACAGACATTACTACAGACATTACTACAGATATTACTACAGACATTACTACAGACATTACTACAGACATTACTACAG
This sequence comes from Antennarius maculatus, assembly GCA_013358685.1. Classification (NCBI taxonomy): domain Eukaryota; kingdom Metazoa; phylum Chordata; class Actinopteri; order Lophiiformes; family Antennariidae; genus Antennarius; species Antennarius maculatus. The sequence continues at coordinate 18,469,252 of CM023624.1, forward strand.
ACATTACTACAGATATTACTACAGATATTACTACAGATATTACTACAGGTATTACTACAGACATTACTACAGATACTACAGATATTACCACAGACATTACCACAGACATTACTACAGATATTACTACAGATATTACTAAATGTGTGTGAAGGTTCTGTCAGCTTGGTTCAGTGTCCACAGGAGAAAATATGAATTAAAGGTAAAGAAAACTTGAGAGAAAAGCAAAAGTGAACAAAAAAAACTGGATTACATATTTCTTTGTTTCCAAAACTGTGTTTTGAAATGACTACCAGACTTTAACATTTTGATAAAGCTAATATATAATTTTACTCTTTTGTTTTTATTTAAATAGTAATAATGTTATTAATAAAACCATTTAAATTAACAGTTTGTTTAGTTTTTATATTGTACTATTGGCTAAACTCAATCCTTGCGTTGCTTCTACCGTATATTCTGTTATCACTTCCTTGAAGCGTATCCCAGGGTGCACTGCTTCCTGGAGGTAAAATAAACTCTGCTGGTGTGATGCTCTCAAATGTTTGATTAAAAATGCGTCCACACATTCCTGATGTTCATTAATCATTAATAGTGGTGGGGGGTCTAAACGGACGGACGGGTCCGTCAGGTGCGTTTGCTGTGTCTCTGACACAGCTTAGCCTTTAGATGGCCTGTTCTGATTGGTTGGATCTGTCCTGTGGGAGGTGATCAACACTTCCGTGTGTCATGTGGTTATCTCTGGAGCACTTCCTGTCTCCTCACGGCCACAGGCGCTGATTGGTTAGTGGCCACACAGCCGTCCTCCTGAGTCCCTCCCCCCTCCACCCACATCTAAGACAACAGGCTGTGTTATTATGGGATGGCCAAATAAACGTCTTCACATCTGGAGAACTTGGCAGTGGAACAGAGTTTTAAAGTGACAAGTGTTGGGATTGGTTCAACAAACAAACGGGAGCACGTGATTGGACAATAGTCGTCCTGCCTCTGATAGGTTAATGTCTTCTTTAACACTGTTGCCGGCTGAAGGCTGGTCTGTGGGGGTGTGGGCTGCTAGGGTGTATTTCTGTCATGGGGGGGGCATTGATGTGTCTGTGGGGGTGTGTAGGGCGTTAGGGTGTATTTCTGTCATGGGGGGGCATTGATGTGTATGTGATGGTGTGTAGGGCGTTAGGGTGTGTTTCTGTCATGGGGGGGCATTGATGTGTATGTGATGGTGTGTGGGGCGTTAGGGTGTATTTCTGTCATGGGGGGCATTGATGTGTATGTGATGGTGTGTGGGGCGTTAGGGTGTATTTCTGTCATGGGGGGGAATTGATGTGTATGTGATGGTGTGTAGGGCGTTAGGGTGTGTTTCTGTCATGGGGGGGCATTGATGTGTATGTGATGGTGTGTAGGGCGTTAGGGTGTATTTCTGTCATGGGGGGCCATTGATGTGTATGTGATGGTGTGTAGGGCGTTAGGGTGTGTTTCTGTCATGGGGGGGCATTGATGTGTATGTGATGGTGTGTAGGGCGTTAGGGTGTGTTTCTGTCATGGGGGGGCATTGATGTGTATGTGATGGTGTGTGGGGCGTTAGGGTGTATTTCTGTCATGGGGGGCATTGATGTGTATGTGATGGTGTGTAGGGCGTTAGGGTGTGTTTCTGTCATGGGGGGGCATTGATGTGTATGTGATGGTGTGTAGGGCGTTAGGGTGTGTTTCTGTCATGGGGGGGCATTGATGTGTATGTGATGGTGTGTAGGACGTTAGGGTGTATTTCTGTCATGGGGGGGGGCATTGATGTGTATGTGATGGTGTGTAGGGCGTTAGGGAGTGTTTCTGTCATGGGGGGGCATTGATGTGTATGTGATGGTGTGTAGGGCGTTAGGGTGTATTTCTGTCATGGGGGGGCATTGATGTGTATGTGATGGTGTGTAGGGCGTTAGGGTGTGTTTCTGTCTTGTGAGGGCCATTGATGTGCTTGTCTCTGGTTTCCCCAGCGGAGCCGACGGCCCCCCCTCCACTCAGTGCTGCTGAGAACGACCTTGAGCCCCCCCACCACCATACAATCACGCTGTGGACACGACACCAACATGTTGGGTCTACCCTGACACATGTGGGACGCCTGATAGTAAAGAAGGACACTAAGGAATTATTATCATTACTATTAACGTCACAGAAAACACATGAAGTGTGTGTGTGTCTGTGTGTGTGTGTGTGTGTGTGTGTGTGTGTCGTGCTAATGCTACCAGTTACAGCTCTATGAGTGGTAAGTTAGCTTTATGCTAATATTAACAGCTAACTAGCCTGTTAGCTACTGAGACGGTGGTTCCTCTTCATTGTCGTCTCAAACCACAGCTTGTTTCCTTTCCCGTCGCGTTCCCGTCGTGTTCCCGTCGTGTTTCAGTCGTGTTCCCGTCGTGTTCCCGTCGTGTTTCAGTCGTGTTCCCGTCGTGTTTCAGTCGTGTTCCCGTTGTGTTTCAGTCGTGTTCCCGTCGTGTTCCCGTCGTGTTCCCGTTGTGTTTCAGTCGCGTTCCCGTCGTGTTTCAGTCGTGTTCCCGTCGTGTTCCCGTCGTGTTTCAGTCGTGTTCCCGTTGTGTTTCAGTCGTGTTCCCGTCGTGTTCCCGTCGTGTTCCCGTTGTGTTTCAGTCGTGTTCCCGTTGTGTTCCCGTTGTGTTTCAGTCGTGTTCCCGTCGTGTTTCAGTCGTGTTCCCGTTGTGTTTCAGTCGTGTTCCCGTCGTGTTCCCGTCGTGTTCCCGTCGTGTTCCCGTCGTGTTCCCGTTGTGTTTCAGTCGTGTTCCCGTCGTGTTTCAGTCGTGTTCCCGTTGTGTTTCAGTCGTGTTCCCGTTGTGTTTCAGTCGTGTTCCCGTCGTGTTCCCGTCGTGTTCCCGTCGTGTTCCCGTCGTGTTTCAGTCGTGTTCCCGTTGTGTTTCAGTCGTGTTCCCGTCGTGTTCCCGTTGTGTTCCCGTTGTGTTTCAGTCGTGTTCCCGTTGTGTTCCCGTTGTGTTTCAGTCGTGTTCCCGTCGTGTTTCAGTCGTGTTCCCGTTGTGTTTCAGTCGTGTTCCCGTCGTGTTCCCGTCGTGTTCCCGTCGTGTTCCCGTCGTGTTCCCGTCGTGTTCCAGTCGTGTTCCCGTTGTGTTTCAGTCGTGTTCCCGTCGTGTTCCCGTCGTGTTTCAGTCGTGTTCCCGTTGTGTTTCAGTCGTGTTCCCGTCGTGTTCCCGTCGTGTTCCCGTCGTGTTTCAGTCGTGTTCCCGTCGTGTTCCCGTCGTGTTTCAGTCGTGTTCCCGTTGTGTTTCAGTCGTGTTCCCGTCGTGTTCCCGTCGTGTTCCCGTTGTGTTTCAGTCGTGTTCCCGTCGTGTTCCCTTTGTGTTTCAGTCGTGTTCCCGTCGTGTTCCCGTTGTGTTTCAGTCGTGTTCCCGTCGTGTTCCCGTTGTGTTTCAGTCGTGTTCCCGTCGTGTTCCAGTCGTGTTCCCGTCGTGTTCCCGTCGTGTTCCCGTCGTGTTCCCGTCGTGTTCCCGTTGTGTTTCAGTCGTGTTCCCGTCGTGTTCCAGTTGTGTTCCCGTCGTGTTCCCGTCGTGTTTCAGTCGTGTTCCCGTCGTGTTCCCGTTGTGTTTCCGTCGTGTTCCCGTCGTGTTCCCGTTGTGTTTCAGTCGTGTTCCCGTCGTGTTCCCGTTGTGTTCCCGTCGTGTTCCCGTTGTGTTTCAGTCGTGTTCCCGTCGTGTTCCCGTCGTGTTCCAGTCGTGTTCCCGTCGTGTTCCCGTCGTGTTCCCGTCGTGTTTCAGTCGTGTTCCCGTTGTGTTTCAGTCGTGTTCCCGTCGTGTTCCAGTCGTGTTCCAGTCGTGTTCCCGTTGTGTTCCCGTTGTGTTTCAGTCGTGTTCCCGTCGTGTTCCAGTCGTGTTCCCGTCGTGTTCCAGTCGTGTTCCCGTCGTGTTCCCGTTGTGTTTCAGTCGTGTTCCCGTCGTGTTCCAGTCGTGTTCCCGTCGTGTTCCAGTCGTGTTCCCGTCGTGTTCCCGTTGTGTTCCAGTCGTGTTCCCGTCGTGTTCCCGTCGTGTTCCAGTCGTGTTCCAGTCGTGTTCCCGTCGTGTTCCCGTCGTGTTTCAGTCGTGTTCCCGTTGTGTTTCAGTCGTGTTCCCGTTGTGTTTCAGTCGTGTTCCCGTCGTGTTCCCGTCGTGTTCCCGTCGTGTTCCCGTCGTGTTCCCGTCGTGTTCCCGTCGTGTTTCAGTCGTGTTCCCGTCGTGTTCCCGTCGTGTTCCCGTCGTGTTTCAGTCGTGTTCCCGTCGTGTTCCCGTCGTGTTTCAGTCGTGTTCCCGTCGTGTTTCAGTCGTGTTCCCGTCGTGTTCCAGTCGTGTTCCAGTCGTGTTCCCGTCGTGTTCCCGTCGTGTTCCCGTCGTGTTCCCGTCGTGTTCCCGTCGTGTTCCAGTCGTGTTCCCGTCGTGTTCCCGTCGTGTTCCCGTCGTGTTTCAGTCGTGTTCCCGTCGTGTTCCCGTCGTGTTCCCGTCGTGTTCCCGTCGTGTTCCCGTCGTGTTCCCGTTGTGTTTCAGTCGTGTTCCCGTCGTGTTCCAGTCGTGTTCCCGTTGTGTTTCAGTCGTGTTCCCGTCGTGTTCCAGTCATGTTTCAGTCGTGTTTCAGTTGTGTGTCAGTGGTGTTCCCGTCGTGTTCCAGTTGTGTTCCCGTCGTGTTCCCGTCGTGTTTCAGTCGTGTTCCCGTCGTGTTCCCGTTGTGTTTCAGTCGTGTTTCCGTCGTGTTCCAGTTGTGTTTCAGTCGTGTTCCCGTCGTGTTCCAGTTGTGTTCCCGTCGTGTTCCCGTTGTGTTTCAGTCGTGTTCCCGTCGTGTTCCCGTCGTGTTCCAGTCGTGTTCCCGTCGTGTTCCCGTCGTGTTCCAGTCGTGTTCCAGTCGTGTTCCCGTTGTGTTCCAGTCGTGTTCCCGTCGTGTTCCCGTCGTGTTCCCGTCGTGTTCCCGTCGTGTTTCAGTCGTGTTCCCGTCGTGTTCCCGTCGTGTTTCAGTCGTGTTCCCGTTGTGTTTCAGTCGTGTTCCCGTCGTGTTCCAGTCGTGTTCCAGTCGTGTTCCCGTTGTGTTTCAGTCGTGTTCCCGTCGTGTTCCAGTCGTGTTCCCGTCGTGTTCCCGTTGTGTTTCAGTCGTGTTCCCGTCGTGTTCCAGTCGTGTTCCCGTCGTGTTCCAGTCGTGTTCCCGTCGTGTTCCCGTTGTGTTTCAGTCGTGTTCCCGTCGTGTTCCAGTCGTGTTCCCGTCGTGTTCCAGTCGTGTTCCCGTCGTGTTCCCGTTGTGTTTCAGTCGTGTTCCCGTCGTGTTCCAGTCGTGTTCCAGTCGTGTTCCAGTCGTGTTCCCGTCGTGTTCCCGTTGTGTTCCAGTCGTGTTCCCGTCGTGTTCCCGTCGTGTTCCAGTCGTGTTCCAGTCGTGTTCCCGTCGTGTTCCCGTCGTGTTTCAGTCGTGTTCCTGTTGTGTTTCAGTCGTGTTCCCGTTGTGTTTCAGTCGTGTTCCCGTCGTGTTCCCGTCGTGTTCCCGTCGTGTTCCCGTCGTGTTTCAGTCGTGTTCCCGTCGTGTTCCCGTCGTGTTACCGTCGTGTTCCCGTCGTGTTCCCGTCGTGTTCCCGTCGTGTTTCAGTCGTGTTCCCGTCGTGTTTCAGTCGTGTTCCCGTCGTGTTCCAGTCGTGTTCCAGTCGTGTTCCCGTCGTGTTCCCGTCGTGTTCCCGTCGTGTTCCAGTCGTGTTCCCGTCGTGTTCCCGTCGTGTTCCCATCGTGTTTCAGTCGTGTTCCCGTCGTGTTCCCGTCGTGTTCCCGTCGTGTTCCCGTCGTGTTCCCGTCGTGTTCCCGTTGTGTTTCAGTCGTGTTCCCGTCGTGTTCCAGTCGTGTTCCCGTTGTGTTTCAGTCGTGTTCCCGTCGTGTTCCCGTCGTGTTCCAGTCATGTTTCAGTCGTGTTTCAGTTGTGTGTCAGTGGTGTTCCCGTCGTGTTCCAGTCGTGTTGCCGTCATGTTCCAGTTGTGTTCCCGTCGTGTTCCAGTCGTGTTCCAGTCGTGTTCCAGTCATGTTTCAGTCGTGTTTCAGTTGTGTGTCGGTGGTGTTCCCGTCGTGTTCCAGTCGTGTTCCCGTCGTGTTCCAGTCGTGTTTTAGTCGTGTTCCCGTCGTGTTCCCGTCATGTTCCAGTCGTGTTGCCGTCGTGTTCCAGTCGTGTTCCCGTCGTGTTCCCATTGTATTCCCATCGTGTTCCAGTCGTATTCCTGTCGTGTTCCCGTTGTGTTCCCGTCGTGTTCCAGTCGTTTTTCAGTCGTGTTTCAGTCGTGTTCCCGTCGTGTTTCAGTCGTGTTCCTGTTGTGTTCCAGTTGTGTTCCAGTCGTGTTTCAGTCGTGTTCCCGTCGTGTTCCCGTCGTGTTCCAGTCGTGTTCCTGTTGTGTTCCAGTTGTGTTCCAGTCATGTTTCAGTCGTGTTTCAGTTGTGTGTCAGTGGTGTTCCCATCGTGTTCCAGTCGTATTGCCGTCGAGTTCCCGTCGTGTTCCAGTTGTGTTCCCGTCGTGTTCCAGTTGTGTTCCCGTCGTGTTCCAGTTGTGTTCCCGTCGTGTTCCCGTCGTGTTCCAGTCGTGTTCCAGTCGTGTTCCAGTCGTGTTCCCGTTGTGTTCCAGTCATATTCCTATCGTGTCCCAGTCATGTTCCAGTCGTGTTTCAATGGTGTGTCAGTGGTGTTCCCGTTGTGTTCCAGTCATGTTCCAGTCGTGTTTCAGTTGTGTTGCAGTTGTGTTGCTGTGGATGACTGGTTCTGGAGGACTGGAAACTGCACTGCACATGTTGTTTTCTTAAAATGCTTCCACTCACTGGAGCTGTGATGTCTGGTGACGTCACGACTGACCCTGATCACCACGACTGCACCTGTGTGTCAGCGACAGTGGCAGAGGAGGCAGTGGAAGAGAAAAATAGTTTTAAAAAAGATAAGATATACTTTAATGATCCCAAACTAGGATGACAGATGCATCCACGATCAAATCAGTTTTTAATGGTTTTAATAGTCGATCTAATGGTGACTAGTGAACTGGTCGTACCAGTCCTAATGGTGCGTTTGTTTTCTCCACTTCGACATGAAGCGCTCCTCAGAGAGCTTGGAACAGAGGGACCAACTGGTTTGAAACCAGTCCACTGTGTGGTCTCCTCTTTAGCTGGCTGTACCTGAAGGGGGGGAGAAGGGTGTGTGATTAGTGATTAGTGAGACAGGGTAAAGTGTGATTGCCCTGATGAAGCCCCGGTGGGATGGCAGAGATCCGGTCGGGTCAGACGGGCGTGTTTTCATGTCCGGGTGAATCTGGAGTCTGGTTGATGCTGCCAGCAGCAACAGGAACCGTCATTCACGGTGTGAGAGCACCAGAGTGTGTCACCGGCAAACGAGTGTGTCGAGATGCACTGATGAATGTTGTTGGATCGTTCTGCTGTGGAGGGAGCTGTCAAGTGTAGCTGACAGGTGTAGCTGACAGGTGTAGCTGGTCCGACACGCTGCTGTGACTCCAGTGATCTGTGGAAATGATTCCTGTCCCACAAAGGCTCTGGTGATCACCGACTAGCTGCTCTGGTGCACTAGTGCACTAGTTCTCATCCAGTAGTCTGTGAGGCAGATAGTCTCTGCTTGGGGGGGCAGCAGCTCTTCACCGTAGCGACCCCAACAGCACCGACACATCTGTTGCTGAGCGTTCACCGACGTTCACCCGACGTTCACCGACGTTCACCTAATGTTCCCCCAGCAGACATGGCAGACGTGCTGCTGGTCACACGTGTGCCAGATGAACTCTGCAGTATCAGAATGGTGTTCTGACCCCCCCATAGAGTCACATCAGTGTGTCTTCATGTGAAACACAGACCCTCCTGGTGACCTGTAGTGACTCCTGTAGTGACTCCTGTAGTGACTCCTGTAGTGACTCCTGTAGTGACTCCTGCAGTGACTCCTGTAGTGACTCCTGTAGTGACTCCTGCAGTGACTCCTGCAGTGACTCCTGTAGTGACTCCTGTAGTGACTCCTGTAGTGACTCCTGTAGTGACTCCTGCAGTGACTCCTGTAGTGACTCCTGTAGTGACTCCTGCAGTGACTCCTGCAGTGACTCCTGTAGTGACTCCTGTAGTGACTCCTGCACTGGCTGGAAAGGAGGCCCTGCTTGTTTTCCAGCACATACTTGACATTCCTGCCTCAGTACCGACACACACACACACACACACACACACACACACACACACACACACGACATTCATCATGTGGACCTGGACATGGACTTATTGATCTTCATGAGGGAACAAGCTTTCAGATAACTGATCAATCACAATCAATGCATTGATTACCCTTAGGTAGATCTGTCCAATGAGAAAAAAGCTGTTCCTTCACACCTGGACATGTCTACTGTGATGCACCAATCAGCATCAGCCTGTGATGCACCAATCAGCTATCGGTGCTCCAGGAAGTCGTCACCGTTTGTGACACGACAGTGATCACATGTTGGTGTCTCTCTGGTGTTTCTGGCCCAGTTCTGCAGTGCTTTCTGGGTCATGAGCCCGTTTCTGATTGGTCCTGTCCCCTCTGGATCTACCGGGGGGGTTAGAGTCAGTGGGGGGTTGAAGTAGAGCGTCTGCTTTCCCAGCAGCCCTCAGCTCTGTGTTCACCCTCCCTCCCCATGGGTTAAGGTCTAACCCCGTTGGTGGGGGCACCAGAGTGTTGATGGGTGATGTGTTCATCATGATCAGCTGGTTCCCTGTGAACGTCAGCTCTGATGTGTCAGACTGTCTGTGAGCTGTTGTGTCTGTAGTGATCCAGTGCACCAGACAGTCTGTAGACTGTCCAGTCCTGTGCTCTGATTGGTTCTCTCAGGGGAACAGCTGCTGTGTGGAAGCGTCGGAGCGTGGGCCAGTTGGAGCATCATGGGACATGTAGTGTCTCTCATGTGCCGTTGCTACGCTAATGACCCCGCGTTGCTGCCAAAGAGCTGATGGATCAGAACTCCTCCACTAGTCCTGACTCAGACCAGGTGAGACTGGTCTGATCCACCATCCAGCGGTGGAGGTGTTGTGTTGGGGTGTGGAGGCTTGTGGATGACAGCAGTTCTTCTCTTTATTATCTCTTTACCGCCCCTCCTGTTGTCACATGACATTAGCTGAGCGTGCTCGTGTCCGGATGCAGCGTGATTTCACCACTGAATAGCTCTTCTGGAAACTGTTTTTGTCCTCAGAACTTTCCAGGAGCAGCTGTCAGTGAACAGAGACCCCACAGTGGAGCACAAAGGGGGCACACAGAGTGTGTGAAGGGCACCACTGTGGGTCCGTCTGGATCCACTGCCAGCTCTCAGATCTGTACCCAAACAGTCATTAAACAGCAAATCCAATTTTAGCATCAACGCGTCCCAGAATTCCACTCAGACTTCCAGCACAGCAGGAAGTCAGCGGTAGACGTTTCCTCAGAGCAGGTCACCGACGGTTCACCAGGAGGCTGGTGAGTGTTCACGACAGGGTCGTCCACAGGGTCGTTGTGTTTTACTGGGAGGAACTCCCAGCATCCATCAGTGACACGAGTCTGCTTCCGTGGACGTGGACACGCATGTGGCGGCGTTCCCTCACGCCCTGCTGGCTGCTGCACGCCTGTTCAAAACCTTTTCTCACGGCTGATTGGCAGTTTAGATTGTTATGTAAGGCAAGGATTTTAGATAGCAATAACAATATTGATCTGAAACCGATCATTACAGAATGTTCTGTGATGCTGTATGAGGGGAACGTTTTAGCAGGACTTTTTCTGACAGTATTTCTGTCCCTCCTTCTGGACTTGGTCCGGTCAGTGTTGTCTCACCTGAACAGAAGCACAACTGTGTTTCAGAATGTTTCTCGTGTTTCAGCCCTGTGCTCCTCTTTCTGTTGTCACAATACTTCAGGCCCGTTTCCACTTCACGTCTTCAGACTTGAGTTCAGCCGGTAGTGGGGTTGTGAACACATGGTGCTGCTTGTCAGGGTTTAGTTGATGTGGGGATAAGCCAATATGATAATTAGTGGATTATCATGATGAATTATAATTTGGCATTTTTGCATTTTAAAAGTTGGCTGTTGGTGTATTTTTACTCACATCTGAATGTAAAAATATTTAGAGGCACTGAGCAAAAAGGGCTGGATTTATTCATTTGCTGTTCATTATTAGAACCTTTCTCCATCATTGGAGCCACGATCTGCTGAGAATGGTCAATAAAGCATCATAGTGATCAGGTTAATAAATAAGTTTGGCATTGCACTTACTTTTGGGTCCAAAGTGAACTGTTTGACTCCCCACCCCAGTGAAATAACTCTCCAGGGTGCTATAGGGCTGAACCTCCGATCCAGGAGCAACAAGGTGGTTCTTGCCCCGGTTCTGGAACACTGGGCCCACTGACTCTCACCAGGGTGGAGGGAGCATGGGAGGTTGCCCCAGCAGTTCTTCTGTACTTGTGGACCTGGAGAACGCTCACGACCACGTCTACGTCAGAGCGTCGGGAGCGTGGGGTCGATGGTGCGACGAGTGAAACAGACTGACTCTGGGAACACAGACTGGTCTGTCTGGTCTGTTTCCTGGTTTGCTTCTCCTGGCAGCGAGTCAGACTGGTTTCAGTTGTGGATGGACTTCTTGGAGTGATTTCAGATTTTATTATAAAGTCACTACAATCACAATGGTCATGGGTCCAGAACAGAACTTCAGATCCTCCTTTACTGAATCCACATCATCCTTATCTGAGTCCTCACTCACATCACTGTCCGTGTGGTCCGGTCTGCTGATAGGGCCCTGTTGTACCTCCTGACCTCTGGAGACACTTGGAGTGGAGACGGGCTCTCAGGATGCAGTTTATGTACCACTGGGGTAAATGTTTACCTCCCACTGGGGCGGCGCTAGACTCTGCCATTTAATCAGAAATATTACCTGCCATTGGTGCGTTGGTACTAAGCAATGGCAGGTAAAATGGCTTTTAGTTTGGGTTAGCTACATTACAGTTAAATGATGATGACTTTGTGACATCATTACACTTCCTCTACTCTGAACTGTCCTGCATGGCGTCCAGCTTTCAGAGTCCACTGGAATTACTTTGATAGCATGAAGGTTGCAGAGTTATAACACCTCCAGGACCTGTCACTGGGACAGCATTGGGTCTTAAAGGGTTAACTTACTTGTGTTGCAGACTGAGGCTTGTGACGACGTCCGTCTTGATAATCAGATAATCCCCATAGGGGATTAATAAAGTGGACTTTCTACTTGTTCTTCTTCTAATCTAAACATCACACTCGTCAGGTGACTGGTCACATTGACTGGGACATTAACACGTTCACCACTAACATGAAGTGACTGTGTTACTGCTGTAAGCGTAGCCTCTATTATGGGATGTTGAAGTGAGGAGGCGGGGCTACCCGCTGAACACCAGACCTTCAGGCAGACGATGGTCTCTCTGGGGTCCTTCTCCAGGTTCCTGCTGTCTCACCCGCTGCTCATGTAGGTCTGTGTCCTCCAGAACACAAGCGTAGGTAGAGAGATATCTATTGATCAATTGATCGTCCTCCATCACACCAATCAAACCAGCATGGGGGAACGTGCTGGGGGTGCAGATATCTAATGAGATCCAGAGAGGACTCAGTGAAGCAGAGCTTCTGTTGTTCTCTGGTAACCCCTCCCTACAAGGAAGACAATACGTATGAACCCCCACCCTCCAACACGCATGCTCTCTGGTGTGTGTGTGTGTGTGTGTGTGTGTGTGTGTGTTCAGTGCAAAAAACCTTAGCAGAGGAGCTAATGTTCCCTTCACACACTCCAATACTAATCAGAGTTAACGACACACTCCATGTAGACATGAACGCACCATCACCACCTGTAGCAGAGGTGAAACAGTAGTCTCCCCCCCCCCCCCCCACACACACACACACACAGCGTGATGAAGAAACCTCCATTGCTGTCAGGACTGTCAGGAAGTGCCCAGAGACCCACAGGTTCTACTGGACCCACTAGTGTTACTATCAGTATTTATTCTAGTACAGCCTTGCCTGTCTTCCATAGAGCAAAGGGTCTTTATGCTGATGTCCTGCATTACCCTTTAACAAACACACACAACACCTCTTGGTTTTGGTGTGATGGTAAAACTCCTTGTTCTGATTTTGATGCATGAAGGCTTATGTTATGTTATACCAAAGTACACCGATATTCAAGTCTGAACACGTGTATTAAAGGGAAAGTAGTTGATCCTGTAGCACAGGACTGGTGTCAGGACTGCAGCTCCTGTTGGACAGACCAGCCTTTACATAACCTGTGCAGACACACAGACCTGAGCTCCATCAGAGCAGAGGTTAGACGTTCTAACAGTAGGTCATTGGGCAGAGTCTGCATCACGTCTGGAGGCTCCACAGACTGAACCCTTTCTGCTCATGTCCACAATAAAGGGTTATGTAAAGGTTTACCTGACCTCCACGATCACGTGACCCCAGCCGTGCTAACCATCTGTTCAGACAGAGCTCATTAGTTCTTGTTTACACTGTTTCACTTCATTAGTGCGTGCACATTAATATCAGTCACCATGGCAACCAAACATGACCACCATTCTCATGGTGGTCATGTTTGGGGTGAATAACTGATTTTCTTTTGTTAATTTAAGACCGACTCCGTTAAAATCAGTCACAGAAACAAACAAGAACCAGGGCAGTCAGAGACTGTAGCATCCTGCTAAAGGTAGGTCAGGGTTCCTGGAAGGAGTACCCGACTAGTGCACACCTTTGTGACCTGTCAGGGTAGGTCAAAGCTATGCACTAGCTCTGACCATAGATCAAAGCTAGTGCATAGGTAGGTCAAAGCACTAGCTTTGATCTATGGTCTTACTCACACTGGCCTTCTCCCTCATTTTTCTATCTTTTCTGGTTCCTGGGTGTATAAAAGTTGAAATTTGACCTTGACCTGGTTTGGCCAACCTGGAGTGTTTAGGAAGATAATCATTCACTGTTTAGTTGTGCGTCTGCTTGTGGAGGATCCACTCCTTCATTCTTCTCGCTGCTCCTGGTGGCGACTGAAGGAGAGTCGCTCTTTCTTAGAGTCGGGGGTTTTACAGTTGCTCTCCGGCCTGGGGTAGGACGCACAACAGTCGGCCAATAGGGAGGCTGGTTGTTCATTTCCCAGCCAATCCGTAGGATCCTGAGCCCAATTGATCTGAAGTGAGAGGATATTTGCAACCATGGCAACATGGAAATGAGTCAGCTGCCACTCCATTGGCTGTTCTTGTCCTGCTGTTAGAGATGACGTCTGAGGAAGACCTTAAAGAGATCAAAAGATGATTAGAATAGAGAATAATTAACACAAAGTGCTGTCTGTCATCAGTTTAATGGAATACATTTGCATTTGTGCTAAATAAGCACAAAGTAAGGACACCTCTGGAATAAATGATGAGGTGGATGAAGATGAAGACTATGATCCAATGGTGAGCACAGAGATGCTGGTCCCCACAGGAAACACCTGCTTGAAGGTATTCTGAAGGGCTGTCACTGTCTTCTTTTTTTAATCATTCCATTAGTTCCTTGAGCAGTGATCAATAATTTTGTTTACATCACACTTTCCCAAAGTGACATTTTCAAACTGTCCAACCAACCACCCAAAGTTCACTCAAGGAACGTGAGCTATTGTATGGTCCTATCTGGAAAACGACTAAAATGAAGGGATGGATTAGCTTGAGGTTGGCCTCTAGTCTTCTTGCCTGATTAAATCATGAACTGATGGTGGTTGTGTTTTGTAGTCATAGAAGGTAAATCATCCAGAATCTGGACTTCATTGACTGAAGATCCAGATGACCTCCTGGTTGTGTTGAAAGCATTTCTTGGTTTCCATCAGGTGTACTGTAATACACAGAAGATAAAGTCCAACCGGCTGAGATGTCTTTACAACAGTTAGGACTGGGCAACACAACTTAGGGTTAGGGTTACTCTGACCTTTGCCCTGAGGGTCAGTTCATGTCATCAGGGGTTAGTTTGGCTCCAGACCTCCACCTGCACCACTCCATGGAGAACATCTCCTGGGTTTACTTCCCCCCCCCCTCCCCGGTGTGCGTTCTGTCAGAGCGCCGTGGACGGCTGGTTGGACAGTTTCCTGCCATTGTTCCACAGAACCAGAACCCCCCCAGAACTCCACAGAACCAGAACCCCACCCAGAACTCCACAAAACCTCATTGACGGTCCTCATTGATGGGGGGTTATGTGATGGTCCTCATTGAGGGGGGTCATGTGATGGTCCTGATTGAGGGGGGGTTATGTGATGGTCCTCATTGAGGGGGGGTCATGTGATGGTCCTCATTGAGGGGGGTTATGTGATGGTCCTCATTGAGGGGGGGTCATGTGATGGTCCTCACTGAGGGGGGGTCATGTGATGTCCTCATTGATGGAGGGAGGTCATGTGATGGTCCTCATTGGGGGGGTCATGTGATGGTCCTCATTGACGGAGGGAGGTCATGTGATGGTCCTCATTGGGGGGGGGTTATGTGACGGTCCTCATTGACGGAGGGAGGTCATGTGATGGTCCTCATTGGGGGGGGGGTATGTGATGGTCCTCATTGACGGAGGGAGGTCATGTGATGGTCCTCATTGGGGGGGGTCATGTGATGGTCCTCATTGGGGGGGGGTTATGTGACGGTCCTCATTGGGGGGGGGTTATGTGACGGTCCTCATTGAGGGGAGGTCATGTGATGGTCCTCATTGACGGAGGGAGGTCATGTGATGGTCCTCATTGACGGAGGGAGGTCATGTGATGGTCCTCATTGGGGGGGGGTTATGTGACGGTCCTCATTGGGGGGGGGTTATGTGACGGTCCTCATTGACGGAGGGAGGTCATGTGATGGTCCTCATTGGGGGGGGTTATGTGATGGTCCTCATTGACGGAGGGAGGTCATGTGATGGTCCTCATTGGGGGGGGTCATGTGATGGTCCTCATTGGGGGGGGTCATGTGATGGTCCTCATTGAGGGGAGGTCATGTGATGGTCCTCATTGAGGGGAGGTCATGTGATGGTCCTCATTGGGGGGGGTTATGTGACGGTCCTCATTGACGGTGGGAGGTCATGTGATGGTCCTCATTGGGGGGGGGTTATGTGATGGTCCTCATTGACGGAGGGAGGTCATGTGATGGTCCTCATGGGGGGGGTCATGTGATGGTCCTGATTGAGGGGGGGTTATGTGATGGTCCTCATTGAGGGGGGGTCATGTGATGGTCCTCATTGAGGGGGGTTATGTGATGGTCCTCATTGACGGAGGGAGGTCATGTGATGGTCCTCATTGGGGGGGGTCATGTGATGGTCCTCATTGGGGGGGGTCATGTGATGGTCCTCATTGGGGGGGGTCATGTGATGGTCCTCATTGAGGGGAGGTCATGTGATGGTCCTCATTGGGGGGGGTTATGTGACGGTCCTCATTGACGGTGGGAGGTCATGTGATGGTCCTCATTGGGGGGGGGTTATGTGATGGTCCTCATTGACGGAGGGAGGTCATGTGATGGTCCTCATTGGGGGGGTCATGTGATGGTCCTGATTGAGGGGGGGTTATGTGATGGTCCTCATTGAGGGGGGGTCATGTGATGGTCCTCATTGAGGGGGGTTATGTGATGGTCCTCATTGACGGAGGGAGGTCATGTGATGGTCCTCATTGGGGGGGGTCATGTGATGGTCCTCATTGGGGGGGGTCATGTGATGGTCCTCATTGAGGGGGGGGTCATGTGATGGTCCTCAGCTGTCTGATGGTTCACCTGGATCTCATTAGTTTCTGGAGCCAAACCCTTGAATATTTCTTCAAATGCAGTGAACGAGGTGTCTCCTGATTGGATGGATGCACACGTATGAAGAGAGGTGTTCAGTCATGTGGTCATGTGGTTACAGACTGGTGACGGGTGGTCATGTGCATGGTCATGTGACTGTGGATGGTCATGTGACTGTAGATGATCATGTGACTGTGGATGGTCATGTGACTGTAGATGATCATGTGACTGTGGATGGTCATGTGACTGTAGATGATCATGTGACTGTGGATGGTCATATGACTGTAGATGATCATGTGACTGTATGGTCATGTGACTGTGGATGGTCATGTGACTCGATGGCAAACAGCCTCCCAGCAGGGACTGGACACAACAATGCGTTACAGTGGTCGCTCCACTGATGCTACTGTTCTCTGGCGATGGGGGGGGGCTGGCGTGGCAGCCTCCACATGGTGGGCTGATGACCCCTGACCCAGGAGAAGGGGACACAATGGATCTGTGTGTGGCTCTGTCACGCACAGGCAGACGTGAACACACTGACGTGAGTCAGGCTGTCGGCCAATGGGGACGCTCTAAATACGCCCTTTGACTCAGTGGAGAACTCTCCACCAGCGTCCTGGTGCTGTCACCACACAGCTTGTCACCATGATGCACCATTAACTCACTAATCCCAACCCACAGCTGTTCTCAGTTCAGCAATCACCCTCATGTTCAGTTCATGTTCAGTTCATAAATAAATCAGCTAAATAAATCCAGTTTTATGATCAATAAGTGTTTGTTGGTGTCTAACGCTCCACTAACATGTGATCAGCAGCTGAACTATAGTTTAACCTCCAGTGAAGTCACACTATTATTATTTTTATTATTATTATAATAACTATTATTGTTATTATCACTATTATTTTTATTAACTATTATTGTTATGATCACTATTATTATTATTTTTATTATTACAATAACTATTATTGTTATTAACACCATAATTATTAATTTTATTATTATTATAATAACTTGTTATTTTCACTATTATTGTTATTATCACTATTATTTTTATGATTATGATAATAATTACTATTGTTGTTTTGAGCAGGAAAATGCTAGTCCTGATCCACAGAGCAGAAGACAGTTCAGTCTAGTTCTGCCTTTAAATCTCTTCACGTGTTCATGTGTTCACGTGTTCATGTGTTCACGTGTTCATGTGTTCATGTGCTCCGTGATGTTTGAAGCAGCACCCAGAGGTGGTTCCTGTCTGGCTTTAACAGGTTTTGGTTTGTCTCCATGATGTGGATCATATTTTGTGCTGATGCTTAGTTTCCATGGCGACTTGCATTCTGCTATTTGCAGGCATTTCCTGTAGAATGCTGACATTTCCCCTGAACACAGGTTGAAGGAGGATTTCTTTAGGGTTGGAACACAGTTATCACACACATGTGATCACCACACACACGTGATCACCACACACACGTGATCACCACACACACGTGATCACCACACACACGTGATCACCACACACACGTGATCACCACACACACGTGATCACCACACACACGTGATCACCACACACACGTGATCACCACACACACGCTCCTCTGCGTCACGCTCTGTTGTGGTGTTCATTCAGATGTATAGATGGGTGCAGACAGACGTATTGATCCTGACACATTCCCAGCTGCTGAATGATGGAACTGAGGAGGCTGTAGCCACGGTAACAGCATCACGTCCATGTGATTCAGCAGTGGTGCAGACCCCCCCCTTCTGTTTCCTCTGCAGGAGGTTCCTGCTGTCCCCCCCAGCCCAGATGTGCCATTTGTTCTCTGCTGCCCCGTAGACCCCCCCCGCCCCTCCTTCCTCACTCCATCACCTCTGGCCCTCTGCTCTCTCCTCTTCCTCGTTCCTTCCTCCTCCCCCGTGCGTGCCCCCCCCAGGCATCCTCCTATTGGACGGATCTCCTGGTTCTTGTGAACGTTGTCTTCCATCCTGATGCAGGTGGATGAACACCTGGTGAACGTGTTGTTAACTCACCAGTGTGGGGGGGTTGTTGTGTTCACTAAGTGCCAGCGTCCTCCATCCTTAGTGATCACTGTGAGCTGATGACACTAGTGAACACGTGTGTAAAGGAGAATAAGAGTTATTCATCTGTTAAAACAAACAGGACGCCACAGCGTTCAGTGTGTGTTCAACATGTGGGTGTGTTGTTGTTCCAGCAGTTTGTGTGTGTGTGTGTCGATGTGTTCAGCTCCACGGGTGACGGCGAGTGTTATTGGTTCATGTGTGTCATTGGTTCATGTGTGTCATTGGTTCATGTGTGTCATTGGTTCATGTGTGTCATTGGTTCATGTGTGTCATTGGTTCATGTGTGTCATTGGTTCATGTGTGTTATTGGTTCATGTGTGTCATTGGTTCATGTGTGTTATTGGTTCATGTGTGTTATTGGTTCATGTGTGTTATTGGTTCATGTGTGTTATTGGTTCATGTGTGTCATTGGTTCATGTGTGTTATTGGTTCATGTGTGTCATTGGTTCATGTGTGTCATTGGTTCATGTGTGTCATTGGTTCATGTGTGTCATTGGTTCATGTGTGTTATTGGTTCATGTGTGTCATTGGTTCATGTGTGTCATTGGTTCATGTGTGTTATTGGTTCATGTGTGTCATTGGTTCATGTGTGTCATTGGTTCATGTGTGTTATTGGTTCATGTGTGTCATTGGTTCATGTGTGTTATTGGTTCATGTGTGTCATTGGTTCATGTGTGTCATTGGTTGATGTGTGTTATTGGTTCATGTGTGTCATTGGTTGATGTGTGTTATTGGTTCATGTGTGTTATTGGTTCATGTGTGTCATTGGTTCATGTGTGTTATTGGTTCATGTGTGTCATTGGTTCATGTGTGTCATTGGTTCATGTGTGTCATTGGTTCATGTGTGTCATTGGTTCATGTGTGTTATTGGTTCATGTGTGTCATTGGTTCATGTGTGTCATTGGTTCATGTGTGTCATTGGTTCATGTGTGTCATTGGTTCATGTGTGTTATTGGTTCATGTGTGTCATTGGTTCATGTGTGTCATTGGTTCATGTGTGTTATTGGTTCATGTGTGTCATTGGTTCATGTGTGTCATTGGTTCATGTGTGTCATTGGTTCATGTGTGTCATTGGTTCATGTGTGTCATTGGTTCATGTGTGTCATTGGTTCATGTGTGTCATTGGTTCATGTGTGTCATTGGTTCATGTGTGTCATTGGTTCATGTGTGTCATTGGTTCATGTGTGTCATTGGTTCATGTGTGTCATTGGTTCATGTGTGTTTTTGGTTCTTGTGTGTTATTGGTTCATGTGTGTCATTGGTTCATGTGTGTCATTGGTTCATGTGTGTCATTGGTTCATGTGTGTCATTGGTTCATGTGTGTCATTGGTTCATGTGTGTCATTGGTTCATGTGTGTCATTGGTTCATGTGTGTCATTGGTTCATGTGTGTCATTGGTTCATGTGTGTCATTGGTTCATGTGTGTCATTGGTTCATGTGTGTCATTGGTTCATGTGTGTCATTGGTTCATGTGTGTCATTGGTTCATGTGTGTCATTGGTTCATGTGTGTCATTGGTTCATGTGTGTCATTGGTTCATGTGTGTCATTGGTTCATGTGTCATTGGTTCATGTGTGTCATTGGTTCATGTGTGTCATTGGTTCATGTGTGTCATTAGTTCATGTGTGTCATTGGTTCATGTGAAGATAAAACGGTTCAGACGTGTCAGACATTCATCAGAGCTCCCAGTCAGGGTTCACAGAGGATCAGTAGTTAGAGCATTGAGAGCACACACACACACACACACACACACACACACACACACACACACACACACACACACACACACACCCTCCTGTTCCTGCTTCACCCACAGCTGTAATGACGACGTGAGATTAAAGCACCGCTTTCCTTTAACCTGATTGGCTGAGGTCAACGCGTCGATGCGCCGCAGCACCGAGGCGTTCCCTCCTGTCTGTACCAGTGATGAGTCATCATCTGAACACACACACACACACACACACACACACACACACACACACACACACACACATCTTTAGACTGTTTTTCTGCCAGCTCAGCACTTCTGCTGCTGGATGTAGCCGTTGTCGGGGCAACCAGAGGACGAGGGATCCGTTCCCACGTGAGTGTGATGCGGTTCACCAGCAGAAACATGGTGACAGCTGGTAGTGCACAGGGTGACTCCATC
>CM023624.1:18494196-18541696 GCA_013358685.1 Antennarius maculatus
TCACACACACCGATCAGTGTGTTCACACACACCGATCAGTGTGTTCACACACACACCGATCAGTGTGTTCACACACACACCGATCAGTATGTTCACACACACCGATCAGTATGTTCACACACACACACCGATCAGTATGTTCACACACACACCGATCAGTATGTTCACACACACACACCGATCAGTATGTTCACACACACACACCGATCAGTGTGTTCACACACACACCGATCAGTATGTTCACACACTGACTCTGTGACCCCAGGGTCGTGACCTCTGACCCCTAACGATATTTTGGCTGAACTTTGAGCGTGGGCCCCCGTCAGGCCGTCCAGTCCGTTTCTTTGTGGTGATGTGATTGCCCCCCCCCCCCCCCCCCCGAGGCTCAGGTCTATTTCAGGCTGGGCGGGGCCGTAAATAGATCCTGAGATCCTCTAATCGGAGCTGAGGCGTCCTCTGACCACACTGAACCTACGGGGGGGGTGGGACAGGAACCGTTGCCCGCATCCAGACACTTCGGCCCCCCAGCCCGGACGGACGCCCCTCTGTGGGAACATGTTTTCCTACCTGAGGACCCCCCACTACATCGTGAGTAGCGCCGTTCGGCTGCGTCAGCAGGTGGAGTGGACCTGTGTGGGGGGGGCTGGGGCTCAGGCTGAGGGGGAAAGTAGCTCAGGTGACTGTCAGCCTGCTTCTGATTGGTCCACACCTCTGCTGCTGTTTGGTTATTGGTCAGGGGGTGTATGGTTGGGTCAGAGATTCTTTTTAGTCATGATGTAAATTATCAATGTTAGTTGATTAGTATGGAAAGTAGCAAAGCACAATGTAATCGAGTACTATATTACTTTATTACCCCCTGCTTTATTATATTACAATGTAATCGAGTACTATATTACTTTATTACCCCCTGCTTTATTATATTACAATGTAATCGAGTACTATATTACTTTATTACCCCCTGCTTTATTATATTACAATGTAATCTATTACTATATTACTTTATTACCCCCCCGCTTTATTATATCACAATGTAATCGAGTACTATATTACTTTATTACCCCCTGCTTTATTATATTACAATGTAATCGAGTACTATATTACTTTATTACCCCCTGCTTTATTATATTACAATGTAATCGAGTACTATATTACTTTATTACCCCCTGCTTTATTATATTACAATGTAATCGAGTACTATATTACTTTATTACCCCCTGCTTTATTATATTACAATGTAATCGAGTACTATATTACTTTATTACCCCCCGCTTTATTATATTACAATGTAATCGAGTACTATATTACTTTATTACCCCCTGCTTTATTATATTACAATGTAATCGAGTACTATAGTACTTTATTACCCCCCCTGCTTTATTATGTCACAATGTAATCGAGTAATATATTACTTTATTACCCCCTGCTTTATTATATTACAATGTAATCGAGTACTATAGTACTTTATTACCCCCTGCTTTATTATATTACAATGTAATCGAGTACTATATTACTTTATTACCCCCTGCTTTATTATATTACAATGTAATCGAGTACTATATTACTTTATTACCCCCCGCTTTATTATATTACAATGTAATCGAGTACTATATTACTTTATTACCCCCCCTGCTTTATTATATTACAATGTAATCGAGTACTATATTACTTTATTACCCCCCCGCTTTATTATATTACAATGTAATCGAGTACTATATTACTTTATTACCCCCCCGCTTTATTATATTACAATGTAATCGAGTACTATATTACTTTATTACCCCCCCCGCTTTATTATATTACAATGTAATCGAGTACTATAGTACTTTATTACCCCCCCCGCTTTATTATATTACAATGTAATCGAGTACTATATTACTTTATTACCCCCCCGCTTTATTATATTACAATGTAATCGAGTACTATAGTACTTTATTACCCCCCCGCATTATTATATCACAATGTAATCGAGTACTATATTACTTTATTACCCCCCCGCTTTATTATATCACAATGTAATCGAGTACTATATTACTTTATTACCCCCCCACTTTATTATATTACAATGTAATCGAGTACTATATTACTTTATTACCCCCCCTGCTTTATTATATCACAATGTAATCGAGTACTATATTACTTTATTACCCCCCCGCTTTATTATATTACAATGTAATCGAGTACTATATTATTTTATTACCCCCCCCGCTTTATTATATTACAATGTAATCGAGTACTATAGTACTTTATTACCCCCCCGCTTTATTATATCACAATGTAATCGAGTACTATATTACTTTATTACCCCCCCGCTTTATTATATCACAATGTAATCGAGTACTATATTACTTTATTACCCCCCCGCTTTATTATATTACAATGTAATCGAGTACTATATTACTTTATTACTCCCCCTGCTTTATTATATTACAATGTAATCGAGTACTATATTACTTTATTACCCCCTGCTTTATTATATTACAATGTAATCGAGTACTATATTACTTTATTACCCCCCGCTTTATTATATTACAATGTAATCGAGTACTATATTACTTTATTACCCCCTGCTTTATTATATTACAATGTAATCGAGTACTATATTACTTTATTACCCCCCTGCTTTATTATATTACAATGTAATCGAGTACTATATTACTTTATTACCCCCCCGCTTTATTATATTACAATGTAATCGAGTACTATATTACTTTATTACCCCCTGCTTTATTATATTACAATGTAATCGAGTACTATATTACTTTATTACCCCCCCGCTTTATTATATCACAATGTAATCGAGTACTATATTACTTTATTACCCCCCCGCTTTATTATATTACAATGTAATCGAGTACTATATTACTTTATTACCCCCCCCTGCTTTATTATATCACAATGTAATCGAGTACTATATTACTTTATTACCCCCCCGCTTTATTATATTACAATGTAATCGAGTACTATATTACTTTATTACCCCCCCGCTTTATTATATTACAATGTAATCGAGTACTATATTACTTTATTACTCCCCCTGCTTTATTATATTACAATGTAATCGAGTACTATATTACTTTATTACCCCCCCGCTTTATTATATAACAATGTAATCGAGTACTATAGTACTTTATTACCCCCCCGCTTTATTATATCACAATGTAATCGAGTACTATAGTACTTTATTACCCCCCCGCTTTATTATATTACAATGTAATCGAGTACTATATTACTTTATTACTCCCCCCGCTTTATAATATTACAATGTAATCGAGTACTATAGTACTTTATTACCCCCCCGCTTTATTATATTACAATGTAATCGAGTACTATATTACTTTATTACTCCCCCGCTTTATAATATTACAATGTAATCGAGTACTATAGTACTTTATTACCCCCCCGCTTTATTATATTACAATGTAATCGAGTACTATATTACTTTATTACTCCCCCCGCTTTATAATATTACAATGTAATCGAGTACTATAGTACTTTATTACCCCCCCGCTTTATTATATCACAATGTAATCGAGTACTATAGTACTTTATTACACCCCCGCTTTATTATATTACAATGTAATCGAGTACTATATTACTTTATTACTCCCCCGCTTTATAATATTACAATGTAATCGAGTACTATAGTACTTTATTACCCCCCCCGCTTTATTATATCACAATGTAATCGAGTACTATATTACTTTATTACTCCCCCGCTTTATAATATTACAATGTAATCGAGTACTATAGTACTTTATTACCCCCCCGCTTTATTATATTACAATGTAATCGAGTACTATATTACTTTATTACTCCCCCTGCTTTATTATATTACAATGTAATCGAGTACTATATTACTTTATTACTCCCCCGCTTTATTATATTACAATGTAATCGAGTACTATATTACTTTATTACCCCCTGCTTTATTATATTACAATGTAATCGAGTACTATATTACTTTATTACTCCCCCCTGCTGCGTCTGAGGCTGCTTCCCTCAAATCATTCAGGTCATCTCATCAGTGATGAGTTACTGCATGGTGAGATTCTTGAGTGTGGCTGAGGTTGTTACCATGGTTACGACTCCTGAGTGGCCTCTGGTAAAACAAACTGTTTAACGTGGGGGGGGCTCCAGAACGCGTGTTGGTGTCAGCGGTCAAGCACACGTTAGACGTGAGTCTCCTGGGTCTGGTGTGACGGTCAGACACCAGAGACACCGTTTGGTCTGACCACAGAACACTGACACAAAGTTACGTCCCCGTGTGGACTGCTGACTTTTACAGCACGAACACACACACACACACACACACACACACACACACACACACACACACACAGATCTGTTGAGCTCCATGTCGTGTGTTTTTAATGTGGTAGAGCATCCGTACCCCCCCTCCACCCCACCCTATGTATTGATGTCTGACCTGATGAGATTCATTATCATTATGTGTGATTGTCATTTCCTGGAGAAAGTATCCAATCAGTATTGATTGATCCCTGATTGAGCGGCCTGTCCCCTCTGATCTCCAGGCTACATGGAGCCATGAGTTCATTGTGATGATGATGACACGCCCCCAGACATCTGACCAGTATACAAAACCAGAGGAAGTCCTCAACATACGAACGTAATCTGTTCACAGAGGTTGTTTGTAAGATGAATTGTTTGCAAGTTATTCATTAAATGTTAATCTATAATCACCACCTGAGGTCATTTCAATGTCATTAGTACCCCAAGGAGAAGAAAACCCTTCAAGGAACACACCAGCTTTGAAAACGCTCCCTCCACCAGCTTTTATAGTCACTGTTGATGATCCACTGTAAGCTACTGTTGCATTAGCATGTAGCATGTAGCTTATGTTTAGAGTGAAAGAAGAGGAGGAGGGAGGAGTTATTGTGGTCAGAGTCAGAGTGGTCATCAGAGAGATGGTCACCACTACCACTATCTTCACTAGCCTTTGCTTTATCATCATGATAAACAGTAAAGAATCCAAGGTAGGAAGCCTGACGCTCTGAGATGCTAACAGAGACAACAAACAACAACAAGAGGGGAGACGAGTGTTGGAGCTGTGTGAACGCAGCAGTGCTGCTCTTAGGGGGTTGTGGCAGGAAGGGGAACTGCAGGACAATAGTCACCCATTTGTTCTTATCTACGAATGTCCCTGAGTCAATATTTATAAATTGAAGACTACCTTATCAGACGCTGTAAACTGTCAGGAGTTCAGATGCTGTATTTTTGTCCTGTAGTTCTGTTTGAAAAGTGTCAGGTGTGATGTGTGATAGAAGAGTTTCAGCTAAAATGAAAGGAAAGGTGTCCAAAACTGTGGTGAGACCAGCGATGTTGTTTGGTCTAGAGACAGTGTCACTGAGGAAAAGACAGGAGACAGAGCTGGAGGTAGCAGAGATGAAGATGCTGAGGTTCTCTCTGGGAGTGACCAGGAAGGATAGGATCAGGAATGAGTACATCAGAGGGACAGCACATGTTAGAGGTTTTGGAGATAAAGTCAGAGAGGCCAGACTGAGATGGTTTGGACATGTCCAGAGGAGAGATAGTGAATATATTGGTAGAAGGATGCTGAGTTTTGAACTGCCAGGCAGGAGGCCTAGAGGAAGACCAAATAGGAAGTTTATGGATGTAGTGAAAGAGGACATGAAGGTAGTTGGTGTGAGAGAAGAGGATGCAAAGGACAGGGTTAGATGGAGGACACTGATTGGCTTTGGAGACCCCTGAAGGGAAAGGCCCAAAGGAGAAGAAAGTAGTTCTGTTTGGTTTCTTTCACCAGACCTGTCTTCAGCTTTCAGCCCAGGAACGATTATCTAACAGGAACCAGTGGAGCAAATCCACATTCACCACAGGTGCTAACACGTTCCCAGTACAGTAGATCCTTTCTTAGCAGCCACACAATGTCCACTTTACTACCTGCTGCCTCTAAAGGAGTCTAATCTGTTGTTATCCATGCTTAGACCTTATATTTAGACCTGTATAATCAGGGCTGACAGTGGGGGGGCTATAATAGGGGCATGCTCTCCTAATAATCCAGATAGAGGCAGGCAGACGGTTCAGCAGGATGTGATGCGATCGACAGTCTCACCTGTAGTTCTACTACAATCCAGATGACCTGAATGGTCCTTAAAGCTGTGTGATTGGACCTCTTCATGCGTGTTTCTGTGACGGTGCTTCATGGACGGATCGTCCCTCTGAGCGCTGAACGTAACCAGAGCAGTGAGGGAAAGAACATCACTGCAGTCCTCATGACCCCCCATGAATGATCCATCAGTGATGTTCATGGACGTTTGGTTCAGTGTCTGATGTGGAGCTCTGGTGACTTCAGAGAGATGAACTGTTTATTCGACAAACTTCCTGCTAACTTGTCATTGGAGGGCATCACTGTGACATCATCATCCTAGTGGTAGTGTACTGGTGGCCTTCTCACCATCATGTCACCATTATCCTGCAGATCGACCAAACCGACCAAACGTCACCTTGTTCTGTGTGTTTTACCCAAACAGGAAGTGTGTTTGATGGATGTGTGTGTGTGTGTGTGTGTGTGTGTGTGTGTGTGTCTGAACGCTGACACTGGGGTCATGATGGACGTGTTCCTGACATTAAACGACGACTCGCTTTACATTTGTAGACTTTTTCTGTTTTGTCTTCAAAGTGGAGCCACCTTCAAAGTCAGTCTAACATCAGTCCAACAGGCTGGTGGATTAGACCCTGACAGCCAATCAGCTGCTCAGATTCACCCAGTTATCACCCATTGATCTGATGTTACTGCAGAAGATACACACACACACACACACACACACACACACACACACACACACACACACACCCATGTGACATTTCAATGAAGTTTAATCTGTTTCTCAGTGAGGACTGAAGGTCTCTGTTTCCTCTCCACGTGAGGAGAGTGTGTGTTGGTGTGTGTGTGTTACACATGTGTACATCAGGATATCTGGACGTGGACTTTAACTTTGTGGTCTTAGAGCCAGAGGGGCTGATGGGAGTCTGTGTTTTAACTCGGCAGAGGGTGAGGGGATGTCCTCCAGGGAACATGTATTCCACAACCAGCGTTAACTGGGCTGTTTAGGCCAGACCTACAGTCCCAGTCCAGTTTACCAGTTCATTCGTGCTGAGAGCCCACTGGTGGAAGCATGTACACACATGTCTATTAGCATGTTGTTAGACCGGTTAGAGGAGTGACGGATTTCTGAATGAGTGTGACCCAAACACAAGAATCTGTCAGTGCTCTTGTGAACATTTACAAAAGTACCTAAAGATAGGAGTTTAATCCATTCCCTGATGGAGCTCTAAATAAAACAGTTCACACACATTCACCCCATTTAAGCACTGACATCATTTTAATCCATTCAGCCCTGTAAAAAAGCCCCAACTCACCACCTTTTAGAATTGTTTTTTAATAACCAATAGACATGCAGACTTTACCTGTGTAGAATTAATTATATATGAGTTACAGAAACAATGATAAAGATTGAAAAGAAACACAAAAGTCAGAGAACACATGAGCTACGTCTTAACTCCACCAACGAGAACGAGATCCGGTGTTGGTTTCCTGAAACACGACTCGTATCTTGGATTTTACTCGTATCTCTGGCAGAAATATGGACAGAGTGACTCGTATCTCTAACTCGTATCTCGGGGCGGCAGTGGCTCAGTGGTAAAGCGGGCGGTAGAGCGGGTCGTCCTATGATTCAAGATTGGCGGTTCGATTCCTGCTCCCGCCCAAAAAATACCCAGAGGTGAGCTGACAGTGGGAGGTGTCAGCTCACCTCCGGAGCACTTCCGAGGCACCCTTGAGCAAGGTGCCGTCCCCTTTACAAATTGCTCATTTGAGGTGCACCAAGAAGGAGCTGCCTGCCACTCTACCCCCCCTGCATGCCTACAGGCCCCCCTGTGTGTGGTTGTGTGTATTACAGGGGCCTGAACACACTAATATGCATGCGTGTGATTGAGACTAAGAAAAACTGGAGTGTGTGTTCTTAATTTCCCTTCGTGGATTATAACAGTGTATAAAATAAAATTAAAAAAACAGCAATATGGACAGAGCGACTCGTATTGCAAGCAGAAATATGGACAGAGCGACGACTTGTATCTCTAACAGAAATATGGACAGAGCGACGAATTGTATCTCTAACAGAAATATGGACAGAGCTACGACTTGTATCTCTAACAGAAATATGGACAGAGCGACGACTTGTATCTCTAACAGAAATATGGACAGAACGACGACTTGTATCTCTAACAGAAATATGGACAGAGCGACGACTTGTATCTCTAACAGAAATATGGACAGAGCGACGACTTGTATCTAACAGAAATATGGACCGAGCGACGACTTGTATCTCTAACAGAAATATGGACAGAGCAACGACTTGTATCTCTAACAGAAATATGGACAGAGCGACTCATATCTCTAACAGCTAACAGCTTGTACGTGAGCAGATTGGACCTGGAGGTTGTACTGTATCTCGTATCACAGTGACCTGAGCACCATGAACGCCTGCGGTCCTGGAACTATTTTCTCTCAGAGATTGTCACACAGAAGTTGTATTTGAGACAGAGGGAACATCTCAGGTGTCCAGACGACATCTTTATCTGCTGTCCAGCTGTTTGTCTACAAAAACACAGCTGATTGGCAGGAAGACCAATAATATAACGGACATCAAACCACAGCCGTCTGACTCCAGACCAGCAGGGGGTGCTGTCCAGTCGCTGGTTGTCCTGAGTGACGGTCATGAAGCTGTTATCCAGTCAGTGACGTACGCTGAGATGCATCCTGTGGTCAGAATGGTTCTAGCTGTGACCGGAGGCCCGTCCGCGGCGCTGCTTCAGAGAGCTGATGGAGGAACGTTCTCGTTAAATTAATTAATATTCAGTATAATTAATTAATATTCAGTATAATTAATTAATATTCAGTATTTAGAGCGTGTGACACAAGCTGATAAACGGCTCGATTCAGCTCGTTTGTGGCTTAAACCAGCGACCAGAACAGATCTGTCTCCGGACACACGTCCAGCTCCAGTTAAGGAGGTTGTGTAATTATCCTCCACCAATCACAGCGAGGCACGCTGGTGAGATTAGCTGTTAGCGGGGATTAGCTGTCAGCTGTGCTCTACAGAGGAATGCCAATCTGTGCTTTAGCCCCGTCTTTGTGTCACCAGGAAAACGGGTAATTCTGGAGGTAGATAGTTTATTCTGGAGGGGGGGTGGGGGGGTCGGTCAGGATCAGGTCTATTCACGTCTCAGTGACAGATGCATTCTGGGTGCTGCTCTTTTTGGAGCCAGAAGTCATTTAACGGGCGTTTCCTGTTGGCCGTTCCCCCCCAGGAGGGTGTGTAGGATCCTTTAACTGTGGGTGGGGGTGTGGTGACAGATTGCACTGCCCCCCCATCCAATCCGGTCTGGTTGTTCACACGCTCTGCCGGGCGCCTCTCCAGCAGCTTTAATGGGGGTGCATGGAAGAGAGATGGGAGGAGGGGGGGGTCGCTGGACAGACGGCTGGAGGTCAGGGGTCATCCCCCGTGACCTCTGACCCCCCCAAAAAGGGCCGTCCTGTAGGAACCTCTCCATCAGTCACCTTTACTGTTTTCATCACGGCTTTGTTGTCCACGTCTCTGGGTTGTAATCTGAGTACTCCTCCTGTAATGGAGTATCCAGGCAGCATCTGATTGGCTGCTGGTGACCCAGTCACACGCGTGTGAAAGTCTCGGGTTCATCCACCTGACCTCCATCCCAGCGCCGTCAGCTCTCTGTTCATCCTCTGATCCATCAGATGGACACAGTCGTCGTCATGACAACGCCCCAGAGACGCTGACTCATCTCGTCTCTGGATTCTCTTCCTGTTGGTGCTTCTGCTCACAGACAGGGGGGGGCGTGTCCAGACATCAGCCCCCCCACAGCCGTCATCCTGTCTCCAGCATCATCATCATCAAACACGAGGCGGGGGCTGGTTGCTATGGCGTTTGAGGGGCGGTGTGTGTTACTGTGTGTGTGTGTTACTGTGTGTGTGTGTTACTGTGTGTGTTAGTATGTGTGTGTGTTACTGTGTGTGTGTTACTGTGTGTGTTAGTATGTGTGTGTGTTACTGTGTGTGTGTTACTGTGTGTGTTAGTATGTGTGTGTGTTACTGTGTGTGTGTTACTGTGTGTGTTACTGTGTGTGTGTTACTGTGTGTGTGTTACTGTGTGTGTGTTACTGTGTGTGTGTTACTGTGTGTGTTAGTATGTGTGTGTGTTACTGTGTGTGTGTTACTGTGTGTGTTAGTATGTGTGTGTGTTACTGTGTGTGTGTTACTGTGTGTGTTAGTATGTGTGTGTGTTACTGTGTGTGTGTTACTGTGTGTGTGTTACTGTGTGTGTGTGTGTGTTACTGTGTGTGTTACTGTGTGTGTGTTACTGTGTGTGTTACTGTGTGTGTTAGTATGTGTGTGTGTTACTGTGTGTGTGTTACTGTGTGTGTGTGTTACTGTGTGTGTTAGTATGTGTGTGTGTTACTGTGTGTGTGTTACTGTGTGTGTTACTGTGTGTGTTAGTATGTGTGTGTGTTACTGTGTGTGTGTTACTGTGTGTGTGTTACTGTGTGTGTGTGTGTGTTACTGTGTGTGTTACTGTGTGTGTGTTACTGTGTGTGTTAGTATGTGTGTGTGTTACTGTGTGTGTGTTACTGTGTGTGTTACTGTGTGTGTTAGTATGTGTGTGTGTTACTGTGTGTGTGTTACTGTGTGTGTGTTACTGTGTGTGTGTGTGTGTGTTACTGTGTGTGTTACTGTGTGTGTGTTACTGTGTGTGTTAGTATGTGTGTGTGTTACTGTGTGTGTGTTACTGTGTGTGTTACTGTGTGTGTTAGTATGTGTGTGTGTTACTGTGTGTGTGTTACTGTGTGTGTGTTACTGTGTGTGTGTGTGTGTTACTGTGTGTGTTACTGTGTGTGTTACTGTGTGTGTTAGTATGTGTGTGTGTTACTGTGTGTGTGTTACTGTGTGTGTGTTACTGTGTGTGTGTGTTACTGTGTGTGTTAGTATGTGTGTGTGTTACTGTGTGTGTGTTACTGTGTGTGTTAGTATGTGTGTGTGTTACTGTGTGTGTGTTACTGTGTGTGTGTTAGTATGTGTGTGTTACTGTGTGTGTGTTACTGTGTGTGTTAGTATGTGTGTGTGTTACTGTGTGTGTGTTACTGTGTGTGTTAGTATGTGTGTGTGTTACTGTGTGTGTGTTACTGTGTGTGTTAGTATGTGTGTGTGTTACTGTGTGTGTGTTACTGTGTGTGTTAGTATGTGTGTGTGTTACTGTGTGTGTGTGTTACTGTGTGTGTTAGTATGTGTGTGTGTGTGTTACTGTGTGTGTGTTACTGTGTGTGTTAGTATGTGTGTGTGTTACTGTGTGTGTGTTACTGTGTGTGTTAGTATGTGTGTGTGTTAGTATGTGTGTGTGTTACTGTGTGTGTGTGTTACTGTGTGTGTGTTACTGTGTGTGTGTTACTGTGTGTGTTAGTATGTGTGTGTGTTACTGTGTGTGTGTTACTGTGTGTGTGTTACTGTGTGTGTGTGTTACTGTGTGTGTTAGTATGTGTGTGTGTTACTGTGTGTGTGTTACTGTGTGTGTGTTAGTATGTGTGTGTTACTGTGTGTGTGTTACTGTGTGTGTTAGTATGTGTGTGTGTTACTGTGTGTGTTTTAGTGTGTGTGTTACTGTGTGTGTTAGTATGTGTGTGTGTTACTGTGTGTGTTACTGTGTGTGTTAGTATGTGTGTGTGTTACTGTGTGTGTTACTGTGTGTGTTAGTATGTGTGTGTGTTACTGTGTGTGTGTTACTGTGTGTGTTACTGTGTGTGTTAGTATGTGTGTGTGTTACTGTGTGTGTTACTGTGTGTGTTAGTATGTGTGTGTGTTACTGTGTGTGTGTTACTGTGTGTGTTACTGTGTGTGTTAGTGTGTGTGTGTGTTACTGTGTGTGTGTTACTGTGTGTGTTAGTATATGTGTGTGTTACTGTGTGTGTGTTACTGTGTGTGTGTTACTGTGTGTGTTACTGTGTGTGTTACTGTGTGTGTTAGTATGTGTGTGTGTTACTGTGTGTGTGTTACTGTGTGTGTTAGTATATGTGTGTGTTACTGTGTGTGTGTTACTGTGTGTGTTACTGTGTGTGTTAGTATGTGTGTGTGTTACTGTGTGTGTGTTACTGTGTGTGTTAGTATATGTGTGTGTTACTGTGTGTGTGTTACTGTGTGTGTGTTACTGTGTGTGTTACTGTGTGTGTTAGTATGTGTGTGTGTTACTGTGTGTGTCTTACTGTGTGTGTGTTACTGTGTGTGTTAGTATGTGTGTGTGTTACTGTGTGTGTGTTACTGTGTGTGTGTTACTGTGTGTGTGTTACTGTGTGTGTGTGTTACTGTGTGTGTTAGTGTGTGTGTGTGTTACTGTGTGTGTGTTACTGTGTGTGTGTTACTGTTTGTGTGTGTTACTGTGTGTGTGTTACTGTGTGTGTTAGTATGTGTGTGTTACTGTGTGTGTGTTACTGTGTGTGTGTGTGTGTTACTGTGTGTGTGTGTTACTGTGTGTGTTAGTATGTGTGTGTGTTACTGTGTGTGTGTTACTGTGTGTGTGTGTTTCTGTGTGTGTTAGTATGTGTGTGTGTTACTGTGTGTGTTAGTATGTGTGTGTGTGTTACTGTGTGTGTTAGTATGTGTGTGTGTTACTGTGTGTGTGTTACTGTGTGTGTGTTACTGTGTGTGTGTTACTGTGTGTGTTACTGTGTGTGTTACTGTGTGTGTGTGTTACTGTGTGTGTTACTGTGTGTGTGTGTTACTGTGTGTGTGTTACTGTGTGTGTTACTGTGTGTGTGTTACTGTGTGTGTTAGTATGTGTGTGTGTTACTGTGTGTGTGTTACTGTGTGTGTGTGTTACTGTGTGTGTTACTGTGTGTGTGTTACTGTGTGTGTGTTACTGTGTGTGTGTTACTGTGTGTGTTACTGTGTGTGTGTGTGTTACTGTGTGTGTTACTGTGTGTGTTACTGTGTGTGTTACTGTGTGTGTGTTACTGTGTGTGTTACTGTGTGTGTTACTGTGTGTGTTACTGTGTGTGTGTTACTGTGTGTGTTACTGTGTGTGTTACTGTGTGTGTTACTGTGTGTGTGTTACTGTGTGTGTGTGTTACTGTGTGTGTTACTGTGTGTGTGTGTTACTTTGTATGTGTTACTGTGTGTGTGATACTGTGTGTGTGTGTTACTGTGTGTGTTACTGTGTGTGTTACTGTGTGTGTGTTACTGTGTGTGTTACTGTGTGTGTGTTACTGTGTGTTACTGTGTGTGTTACTGTGTGTGTTACTGTGTGTGTGTGTTACTTTGTATGTGTTACTGTGTGTGTGTTACTGTGTGTGTGTGTTACTGTGTGTGTGTTAGTATGTGTGTGTTACTGTGTGTGTGTTACTGTGTGTGTTAGTATGTGTGTGTGTTACTGTGTGTGTGTTACTGTGTGTGTGTTAGTATGTGTGTGTTACTGTGTGTGTGTTACTGTGTGTGTTAGTATGTGTGTGTGTTACTGTGTGTGTGTGTTACTGTGTGTGTTACTGTGTGTGTTAGTATGTGTGTGTGTTACTGTGTGTGTGTTACTGTGTGTGTTAGTATATGTGTGTGTTACTGTGTGTGTGTTACTGTGTGTGTGTTACTGTGTGTGTTAGTATGTGTGTGTGTTACTGTGTGTGTGTTACTGTGTGTGTGTTACTGTGTGTGTGTGTTACTGTGTGTGTTAGTATGTGTGTGTGTTACTGTGTGTGTGTTACTGTGTGTGTGTTAGTATGTGTGTGTTACTGTGTGTGTGTTACTGTGTGTGTTAGTATGTGTGTGTGTTACTGTGTGTGTGTTAGTGTGTGTGTTACTGTGTGTGTTAGTATGTGTGTGTGTTACTGTGTGTGTTACTGTGTGTGTTAGTATGTGTGTGTGTTACTGTGTGTGTTACTGTGTGTGTTAGTATGTGTGTGTGTTACTGTGTGTGTGTTACTGTGTGTGTTACTGTGTGTGTTAGTATGTGTGTGTGTTACTGTGTGTGTTACTGTGTGTGTTAGTATGTGTGTGTGTTACTGTGTGTGTGTTACTGTGTGTGTTAGTGTGTGTGTTAGTATGTGTGTGTGTTACTGTGTGTGTTACTGTGTGTGTTAGTATGTGTGTGTGTTACTGTGTGTGTGTTACTGTGTGTGTTAGTATATGTGTGTGTTACTGTGTGTGTGTTACTGTGTGTGTGTTACTGTGTGTGTTACTGTGTGTGTTAGTATATGTGTGTGTTACTGTGTGTGTGTTACTGTGTGTGTGTTACTGTGTGTGTTACTGTGTGTGTTAGTATATGTGTGTGTTACTGTGTGTGTGTTACTGTGTGTGTGTTACTGTGTGTGTGTTACTGTGTGTGTTACTGTGTGTGTTAGTATGTGTGTGTGTTACTGTGTGTGTGTTACTGTGTGTGTGTTACTGTGTGTGTTAGTATGTGTGTGTGTTACTGTGTGTGTGTTACTGTGTGTGTGTTACTGTGTGTGTGTGTTACTGTGTGTGTTAGTATGTGTGTGTGTTACTGTGTGTGTGTTACTGTGTGTGTGTTACTGTTTGTGTGTGTTACTGTGTGTGTGTTACTGTGTGTGTTAGTATGTGTGTGTTACTGTGTGTGTGTTACTGTGTGTGTGTGTGTGTTACTGTGTGTGTGTGTTACTGTGTGTGTTAGTATGTGTGTGTGTTACTGTGTGTGTGTTACTGTGTGTGTGTGTTACTGTGTGTGTTAGTATGTGTGTGTGTTACTGTGTGTGTGTGTGTTAGTATGTGTGTGTTACTGTGTGTGTGTTACTGTGTGTGTGTTACTGTGTGTGTGTTACTGTGTGTGTTACTGTGTGTGTTACTGTGTGTGTGTGTTACTGTGTGTGTTACTGTGTGTGTGTGTTACTGTGTGTGTGTTACTGTGTGTGTTACTGTGTGTGTGTTACTGTGTGTGTTAGTATGTGTGTGTGTTACTGTGTGTGTGTTACTGTGTGTGTGTGTTACTGTGTGTGTTACTGTGTGTGTGTTACTGTGTGTGTGTTACTGTGTGTGTGTTACTGTGTGTGTTACTGTGTGTGTGTGTGTTACTGTGTGTGTTACTGTGTGTGTTACTGTGTGTGTTACTGTGTGTGTGTTACTGTGTGTGTTACTGTGTGTGTGTGTGTTACTGTGTGTGTTACTGTGTGTGTTACTGTGTCTGTTACTGTGTGTGTTACTGTGTGTGTTACTGTGTGTGTGTTACTGTGTGTGTGTGTTACTGTGTGTGTTACTGTGTGTGTGTGTTACTTTGTATGTGTTACTGTGTGTGTGATACTGTGTGTGTGTGTTACTGTGTGTGTTACTGTGTGTGTTTTTGTGTGTGTGTTACTGTGTGTGTTACTGTGTGTGTGTTACTGTGTGTTACTGTGTGTGTTACTGTGTGTGTTACTGTGTGTGTGTGTTACTTTGTATGTGTTACTGTGTGTGTGTTACTGTGTGTGTTACTGTGTGTGTTACTGTGTGTGTGTTACTGTGTGTGTTACTGTGTGTGTGTTACTTTGTATGTGTTACTGTGTGTGTGTTACTGTGTGTGTGTTACTGTGTGTGTTACTGTGTGTGTGTGTTACTTTGTATGTGTTACTGTGTGTGTGTTACTGTGTGTGTTACTGTGTGTGTTACTGTGTGTGTTACTGTGTGTGTGTTACTGTGTGTGTTACTGTGTGTGTTACTGTGTGTGTGTTACTGTGTGTGTGTTACTGTGTGTGTTACTGTGTGTGTTACTGTGTGTGTGTTACTGTGTGTGTGTGTGTTACTGTGTGTGTTACTGTGTGTGTTACTGTGTGTGTTACTGTGTGTGTGTTACTGTGTGTGTTACTGTGTGTGTGTTACTGTGTGTGTGTTACTGTGTGTGTTACTGTGTGTGTTACTGTGTGTGTTACTGTGTGTGTTACTGTGTGTGTGTTACTGTGTGTGTGTTACTGTGTGTGTTACTGTGTGTGTTACTGTGTGTGTTACTGTGTGTGTGTTACTGTGTGTGTGTTACTGTGTGTGTGTTACTGTGTGTGTTACTGTGTGTGTGTTACTGTGTGTGTGTTACTGTGTGTGTGTTACTGTGTGTGTGTGTTACTGTGTGTGTTACTGTGTGTGTGTTACTGTGTGTGTTACTGTGTGTGTGTTACTGTGTGTGTGTTACTGTGTGTGTGTTACTGTGTGTGTGTGTTACTGTGTGTGTTACTGTGTGTGTGTTACTGTGTGTGTGTTACTGTGTCTGTGTTACTGTGTGTGTGTTACTGTGTCTGTGTTACTGTGTGTGTGTTACTGTGTGTGTTACTGTGTGTGTGCTCTGGTGTCATCATTCATACATATTTGTGTTCATCTGTTCTCCATAGGGAAACGGGGGGGGTCACCCAGTGAGGGTAAATGTAGGTTAATCCGGTCATGTGGACACATCATGATCAACACTATGGCTCCTGGAGCCGGGGTGAGGGGTGAGGGGTGAGGGATGAGGGGTGAGGAGTGGGAGGGACAATTGTGATTGTCAGAGGATGCTGCAGATGAACATGGGGGGGAGTGTTTCCTGTGTGAGGAGGGGGTGAGGAGAGAACCCACAACAAGAGCTGATGGATGGTTTGGAGGGGGGGCATCTCCCCCAGTCTGACTGAGGCAAAATGCCCCTCGACTCACGAACCCCATCAGGCTCCCCCAGTGGGCGCTCATCTCCTCCAGTCACATGACATAACATGGTTTGATGAGGAGCACCATTCTTTATCCACTACAGTCATTAGTGACACCAGAGGGACGACTTCACCAGCAGGATGAGGGAATTCACCAGAGCTCTGAACACAAACTAGTCCAGTGTTTAGCCTGGATGATGGTGATGGTGGTGGTGGTGATGATGATGGTGATGGTGATGATGGTGATGATGATGGTGATGGTGGTGATGGTGATGATGATGATAATGATAATGATGGTGATGGTGATGATGGTGGTGGTGATGATGATGGTGATGGTGATGATGATGATAATGATGTTGATGGTGGTGATGGTGATGATGATGATAATGATAATGATGGTGTTGACAATGGTGATGATGATGATGATGATGATGGTGGTGATGATGATGGTGTTGACAATGGTGATGATGATGATGATGATGGTGATGATGATGATGATAATGATGGTGGTGATGATGGTGATGATGATGATAATGATGGTGATGATGGTGGTGATGATGGTGATGATGATGATGATGATGATGATGATGATAATGATAATGATGGTGATGATGATGGTGATAATGATGGTGATGATGATGGTGATGATGATGATGATGATGATAATGATAATGATGGTGATGATGATAATGATAATGATGGTGATGATGATGGTGTTGATGGTGATGGTGATGGTGATGATGGTGATGATGATGATAATGATAATGATGGTGATGATGATGGTGTTGATGGTGATGGTGATGGTGATGATGATGGTGATGATGGTGATGATGGTGATGATGATGATAATGATAATGATGGTGACGATGATGGTGATGATGGTGGTGATGATGGTGATGATGGTGATGATGATGATAATGATAATGATGGTGATGATGACGGTGATGATGGTGGTGATGATGGTGATGGTGATGATGGTGATGATGATGATAATGATAATGATGGTGATGATGATGGTGATGATGATGATGGTGATGATGATGGTGATGATGATGATGGTGATGCTGATGGTGATGGTGATGATGGTGATGATGATGATAATGATAATGATGGTGATGATGACGGTGATGATGGTGGTGATGATGGTGATGGTGATGATGATGATGATGGTGTTGACAATGGTGATGACGATGATGATGATGATGGTGATGATGACGGTGTTGACAATGGTGATGATGATGATGGTGATGATGATGATGGTGATGATGGTGATGATGATGATGATGATGATAATGATAATGATGGTGATGATGATGGTGTTGACAATGGTGATGATGATGATGGTCATGATGGTGATGATGATGATGATGATAATGATGGTGATGATGATGGTGTTGACAATGGTGATGATGATGATGGTGATGATGGTGATGATGGTGATGATGATGATGATGATGGTGATGATGATGATGATAACGATGGTGATGGTGATGATGATGATGATGATAACGATGGTGATGGTGATGATGATGATGATGATG
The DNA here is from genome assembly GCA_013358685.1 of Antennarius maculatus. Taxonomy (NCBI): domain Eukaryota; kingdom Metazoa; phylum Chordata; class Actinopteri; order Lophiiformes; family Antennariidae; genus Antennarius; species Antennarius maculatus. The sequence goes on from CM023624.1 coordinate 18,512,421, forward strand.
GTGATGGTGATGATGATGATGGTGATGATGGTGATATCATCTCTTGCTTTGTTTGTACGGACAAAAAAACTCTTTTCTTCGTCTTTTCTTTTCCTCTTTTCTCCGTCACTTTCTTGGGGTCCATAGTGAATACTCTAAAAGTTAATATATTTACGTAAAACTATCAGAACACCTCATGGGTCGAGGGCTAAATGACGAGGACGCTGCATAGACACCTTTCTAGCTTCACACAGAGGTCCCTCTGAGCCAATGGGATGCCAGGATGCTAGGTAACAGCCAATGGCAGAGCAGCTATAAGAATGTTGCGTTCAGGAACCTGTGGGAGCTGTGAGTATCAGCCCATACTGTATTTTTACCTTTTGTAACTCAAAATTTCTTTCGTAACTAGAGGCAATATTTTCCTGTTGAGGCGTTTCGTAAGTAGAAAATTTCGTAAGTAGAGACATTCGTAAGTAGAGACATTCATAAGTAGAGACATTCATAAGTAGAGACATTCATAAGTAGAGACATTCATAAGTAGAGACATTCATAAGTAGAGACATTCATAAGTAGAGACATTCGTAAGTAGAGACATTCGTAAGTGGAGACATTCATAAGTGGAGACATTCATAAGTAGAGACATAAGTAGAGACATTCATAAGTAGAGACATTCATAAGTAGAGACATTCATAAGTGGAGACATTCATAAGTAGAGACATTCATAAGTAGAGACATTCGTAAGTAGAGACATTCATAAGTAGAGACATTCATAAGTAGAGACATTCATAAGTAGAGACATTCATAAGTAGAGACATTCATAAGTAGAGACATTCATAAGTAGAGACATAAGTAGAGACATTCATAAGTAGAGACATTCATAAGTAGAGACATTCATAAGTGGAGACATTCATAAGTAGAGGTATAACTGTATCTGATTTCTGCTAAAAGGACATAAAAACCTCTGACAGGTGGTCGTCACAGAGGGAAACACATCCTGCCTCTGGTAGAATAACGGACATTAAATACGTGAACCAATAGCATTGTCAGACGTGTTCAAAGCCTTCAGCTGTCAGTGTCTCATAGAGTTAAAAAGATCCTGTGATGATGGAATAAACTAGAACAGAGATGTCTTGTGATGATGGAATACCTCCTTGTGTGTCAGACAGGAGGTTGTGTGTTGAAGTTGGATCTTCTTCCTCTTTTGGTTCCTCTCATGTTCCTCATCTCTTCTTCCTCTGAGCCTCAGAGGCTTTTATCTTTTTTCTGCAGCTAAAAGTTTCTCAACCTTTGGGGTTCCTTCCTTCCTTCCTTCCTCCCTCCCTCAGTCTTGCCGTCTTCTTCTACTGCTGTCATTATTTTTTAACCCTTTGGACTCAGTGGTCGGATGAGTGTGGGACTGAGTGTGGAGAGACGGGATCAGTGGCGTTCTCTTGTCCTCTGCTCGTGATGGAGGGTGGTGGTCGGACCTGTCCCACCTCACGTCTGTCTACTCAGTCACAAGCAATGTGATGCAGGAAGTTCCGCCCCTTTGTGTCTGTGTTTCCTGTTGTGATACCAGAGACGGTGCTCCGAGGGTCCAGTTCCTCTGCAGCCCCCAATCCCTACCTTCAACTGGATCGTTACAGGACACTGTGTGTGTGTGTGTGTGTGTGTGTACGGATGTGCCATGCTTCGTGGAGTCGAGATCTTCCGAGGTTCCAGGAGAGCCAGTGAGGATGAGTTTGTGTGTGATTCCAGATACGAGGTGATGCAAAGTGACAGAAATACACTGAAAACTAAGAAAACTTTAAGAAGGTCCTCTAGTTTACTTCTTGCTGCCAAACTCTGGACTGTGTCCACCATCAAATGTAACTGAATTGGTAAATCTAGACTGGATGGACATTTCCTTTCTATTTGGAGAACCTTCCATCATCCCAGCTTCGTTCTGCTTCAGCTGTTTCATCAGACTCCCGGTGGCGTTAAAGTCCTAACAGACGATTGGTCTAACTGGAGCAGAAACAGCGTGACTGGAGTCTGCCAGGGAAACCCTTGATGTCGGCTTTAGTTGGACGTTCACTGCAGAAGCAGCCTTTGCTGCCCCCCGCATCCTGGGCGTGTGTTGGATTGGCAGGAGGCTTTCCTGTGTGAGTCAGAACAGTCCCCTTTTGCAGACGATGGCCCCCGTTGAGTCGGACATGGCTTCTGTTTTGAGTTATTTATGATTTGACACTAGAGCTAGAATGAGGCTCAGGTATTGATCGCTTCTAGTGATCAATACGTTCTGATGGATGGATCACTGCGCTGCTGCCTGTCTAAGGGGGTTTAAACACAACACGAAATGAACCACGGCCGTAAATCATTTCATCTATTGATTTCTGATCGATGTGGTATCACAAACAGAGTGACATTAGTCACCCTCTCTGTTCTGGGGGGTACAGTCTCCTCCTAGTCACCCTCTGTTCTGGGGGGTACAGTCTCCTCCTCGTCACCCTCTCTGTTCTGGGGGGTACAGTCTCCTCCTCGTCACCCTCTCTGTTCTGGGGGTACAGTCTCCTCCTAGTCACCCTCTCTGTTCTGGGGGGTACAGTCTCCTCCTAGTCACCCTCTGTTCTGGGGGGTACAGTCTCCTCCTAGTCACCCTCTCTGTTCTGGGGGGTACAGTCTCCTCCTAGTCACCCTCTCTGTTCTGGGGGGTACAGTCTCCTCCTAGTCACCCTCTGTTCTGGGGGGTACAGTCTCCTCCTAGTCACCCTCTGTTCTGGGGGGTACAGTCTCCTCCTCGTCACCCTCTCTGTTCTGGGGGTACAGTCTCCTCCTAGTCACCCTCTCTGTTCTGGGGGGTACAGTCTCCTCCTAGTCACCCTCTGTTCTGGGGGGTACAGTCTCCTCCTAGTCACCCTCTGTTCTGGGGGGTACAGTCTCCTCCTAGTCACCCTCTCTGTTCTGGGGGGTACAGTCTCCTCCTAGTCACCCTCTGTTCTGGGGGGTACAGTCTCCTCCTCGTCACCCTCTCTGTTCTGGGGGTACAGTCTCCTCCTAGTCACCCTCTCTGTTCTGGGGGGTACAGTCTCCTCCTAGTCACCCTCTCTGTTCTGGGGGGTACAGTCTCCTCCTAGTCACCCTCTGTTCTGGGGGGTACAGTCTCCTCCTAGTCACCCTCTCTGTTCTGGGGGGTACAGTCTCCTCCTAGTCACCCTCTCTGTTCTGGGGGGTACAGTCTCCTCCTAGTCACCCTCTCTGTTCTGGGGGGTACAGTCTCCTCCTAGTCACCCTCTCTGTTCTGGGGGTACAGTCTCCTCCTAGTCACCCTCTGTTCTGGGGGGTACAGTCTCCTCCTAGTCACCCTCTCTGTTCTGGGGGGTACAGTCTCCTCCGGTCCTGTCCCGTCTGTGGGAAACTGGGGTACACTGTGTGGCTCTGGAGGGGGCTGTCAGGTCAGGATGGAGCCTGTCTGTGACCATAGTGATGCTGAGTGAGACTAAAGGAAGGACTGGATCTCTGGCTGCTGGAGCTTCACCATGAATGTCCAGATAACTCAGGTCCTGCTGCGCCTCTTCTCTTTTTAACACGTCTCTTCATCTGTTAATTTATGGCAGAGCGGAACAAAACAGCTTCACTGTGTCTTCAGGTTCCCTTTTTTAATTTTTTTTTTATTTAACCTTTATTTAACCAGGCAAGCAATTAAGAACAGGTTCTTATTTACAAATGCTGCCTGAGCAAAGAGCAGTGGTCCTTAGAGGTGTGGGGGAGGGGAAGAAGGCTGAAATAAACACAGAGCTATACATTATACAGAAATATAAATAAAAAATAAATACAATACAAAGCGAACAAGAGCGAGAGAGAGAGAGAGAGAGGTACTCAACAAGTGCAGCTGTCAACTATAATTTCATGCAGGTTGTGTTTAAAAGCAGTGAGTGACATGGGGACAGTGAGTTTGAAGGTGTTTTGCTGCAGCAAATCGAAAAGCACTGCGACCAAAGACAGTACGGGTTTTAAGGATGGAGAGTTTGATGAGCTTACTGGACCTAAGATTGAGGGCAGGATGGGAGAGGTGTAGAAGGGAGGAGAGGTAGGGAGGTGTTTTTCAAGCCAGTGGTGGAGCCGTCTGGTGTGGAGGGATGACCAATCTACCAGGTTGTACAGGTCACAGTGGGGAGTTCTGAATGGAGCGCCTGTGGCAAAACGGATGGCAGAGTGGTGGAGAGTGTCAAGTTTGCTAAGCGTAGACTGGGAAGGCATCCTATAGATGGTGTCACCATAATCAAATATGGGCAGGATGGTCATTTTCACAAGCATGCGTTTGGCTGATCGGGTGAAGGAGGCCTTGTTCCGGTAGAGGAAGCTCAGGCGAGCTTTGACTTTTGATTGCAGGTGTTTAATGTGGGTGGTGAAGGACAGGGATGAGTCCAACCAGAGACCGAAGTATTTATAGCTGGTCACAAACTCCAGTTCAGAGCCATCGGCACAGAGGATTTTAGGGGCAGTGGTGGAGTCATGTTTCCGGTCAGAAATAATGCATTTGGTTTTCTTGGTGTTGAGTGAAAGATGAAGGCCATGTAAGTACTGCTCGACAGAAGTGAGACTGAGTTGTAGTGTGGTGCCCCTTCACAGGGGCAGCAGATAATAAGAGGGTAAATCACTGTGACGTGTGCAGTATGCGTGTCCTCAGCGTGTTGTGTTACCACACGGTCACGTGTTGTCTACTCAAAGGCTCAGTTACTGAACGAAGAGGAGACCAGAGGTCTGTGAGTTCAGCTCGCAGGTGATGTTGAAGCTTGTTAAACACTCAGTTCAGTCCATCCTGAGTGACTAGAAACAGATTGGAACCCAGCCTCACCTGGGCTTGCACCAGCCATTCGCCACTTCGCCATAGGCGAAGTAAATTCCAGATTGGCTACAAAGTTTTTAGACTGTGTCGCCACAGTGGCGTTGTTATTTTTACGGAAAAAAGGCTAAAACTAAAACTTTTCCGCTTGCTAGCGGCACTCGCTATTTCCGCTAGCGAGCGGCGCTAGCGCCGCTATTTCCGCTAGCAAGTTGCGCTAGATGGAATTTAGCCGAAGCATACCGACGGAAATAGCCGAAGTGACCCGAACGCTCCCGATCATTAAATATGCACTCGGGTCATGACCTCCTCTCGTCCAATAAAAAACAAAAATATAGTTTTTTTCCAAGCTGAACCTGTGAATTGGTGTAGGACAAGACGAGGACAATCGATCAAAAGAATGCAGTGTTTTATAGTAGAGTTTGTGTTAAAATCCTCATTAATAAACAAATGGTGAATGCTGAGAGGGGGGGGGGAGTGGTGACAGACCGATCAGAAGGTCAATGAAATATATTATCAATACTTGTTTGTAGTCTTAGACTTTTGATCCCTATGACCAGCAGGAATAACCAGTGATGTATGTAAATGTGGATTCACCTCACTTGATATCTTTCATCCCTTTTTAAATTGAAATGAAAAATCATGTTATTGAATTAAAAATAAACTAAACTATGGCATACCAATGGTGTTGGTGGTGGTCAAAGTTAAAATGTCTTCTAGTCTCAGTAAAACTAACAAGTGAACATTAAGTAATATTTTGTAAGACTGTATCTTCACATAGTGAATGCAAGTCTTCAATTGTTGAATCTCACATTTATACCTGCATAAAGTAGGACAGAAAAAAAGATATTTAAGCTTAAACTGTTGACTTTAGTGTATTTTTGTAGGTAAACTGAACAGAAGATTTAGCCGTCAGAATGCAGGAAAACAACCCCATTTTCTAAAAAATTTCCCGGGGGAGGCCCCCAGGACCCCCCTGCGGGGAGGGTACAGCCCCATGCCCCCCGCGACAAGCGTCGGTCGCTGCACCACTGTCTTGGACACAGAATGTGGCTTTTTGTGGCTTGCTCAATTCTTTTACACTGAGCCACAGTGGCTTAGTCACACTAGCTCCTAGTGCAAGCCCAGCCTCACTATTCAGGTCACTACCACATCGTTCCCTAGAAAGTCAACCAAAGCTGTAGTGCAGACAGGAAGTTCCATCTGTGCTGTAGAAGGTTTCAGTCCCCAACTGACGGGGGTTTACCTCCTCTTCCTCACCTGGAACGAGTACAGGAGGGCGTGGTGCTGCAGAGCCCCCCACATCCAACCCTCATCCGACCCGTCTTCCACATCCGACTCTTCTCTGGCTGCTGGTTTTTCCAGGAGGGGTGCTGCTGGGCGTCAGAGACCCACGTCTACCACAGACTGCCCGGAAGGCCAGCTGTTTTTGTGGCACGACCTTCATCTGATGTTTGAGAAAAACTTTACAACCGTTTGAAGTGTGTGTGTGTGTGTGTGTGTGATGTTACTGCAGTGTGTCAGGGTGTGTGATATTACTGCAGTGTGTTAGTGTGTGTGATGTTACTGCAGTGTGTTAGTGTGTGTGATGTTACTGCAGTGTGTTAGTGTGTGTGATGTTACTGCAGTGTGTTAGTGTGTGTGATGTTACTGCAGTGTGTTAGTGTGTGTGATATTACTGCAGTGTGTTAGTGTGTGTGATGTTACTGCAGTGTGTTAGTGTGTGTGATGTTACTGCAGTGTGTTAGTGTGTGTGATGTTACTGCAGTGTGTTAGTGTGTGTGATGTTACTGCAGTGTGTTAGTGTGTGTGATGTTACTGCAGTGTGTTTGTGTGTGTGATGTTACTGCAGTGTGTTAGTGTGTGTGATGTTACTGCAGTGTGTTTGTGTGTGTGATGTTACTGCAGTGTGTTAGTGTGTGTGATGTTACTGCAGTGTGTTAGTGTGTGTGATGTTACTGCAGTGTGTTAGTGTGTGTGATGTCACTGCAGTGTGTTAGTGTGTGTGATGTTACTGCAGTGTGTTAGTGTGTGTGATGTTACTGCAGTGTGTTTGTGTGTGTGATGTTACTGCAGTGTGTTAGTGTGTGTGATGTTACTGCAGTGTGTTAGTGTGTGTGATGTTACTGCAGTGTGTTAGTGTGTGTGATGTTACTGCAGTGTGTTAGTGTGTGTGATGTTACTGCAGTGTGTTAGTGTGTGTGATATTACTGCAGTGTGTTAGTGTGTGTGATATTACTGCAGTGTGTTAGTGTGTGTGATGTTACTGCAGTGTGTTAGTGTGTGTGATGTTACTGCAGTGTGTTAGTGTGTGTGATGTTACTGCAGTGTGTTAGTGTGTGTGATGTTACTGCAGTGTGTTAGTGTGTGTGATGTTACTGCAGTGTGTTAGTGTGTGTGATGTTACTGCAGTGTGTTTGTGTGTGTGATGTTACTGCAGTGTGTTAGTGTGTGTGATATTACTGCAGTGTGTTAGTGTGTGTGATGTTACTGCAGTGTGTTAGTGTGTGTGATGTTACTGCAGTGTGTTAGTGTGTGTGATGTTACTGCAGTGTGTTAGTGTGTGTGATGTTACTGCAGTGTGTTTGTGTGTGTGATGTTACTGCAGTGTGTTAGTGTGTGTGATGTTACTGCAGTGTGTTAGTGGGTGTGATGTTACTGCAGTGTGTTAGTGTGTGTGATGTTACTGCAGTGTGTTAGTGTGTGTGATGTTACTGCAGTGTGTTAGTGTGTGTGATATTACTGCAGTGTGTTAGTGTGTGTGATGTTACTGCAGTGTGTTAGTGTGTGTGATGTTACTGCAGTGTGTTAGTGTGTGTGATGTTACTGCAGTGTGTTAGTGTGTGTGATGTTACTGCAGTGTGTTAGTGTGTGTGATGTTACTGCAGTGTGTTAGTGTGTGTGATGTTACTGCAGTGTGTTTGTGTGTGTGATGTTACTGCAGTGTGTTTGTGTGTGTGATGTTACTGCAGTGTGTTAGTGTGTGTGATGTTACTGCAGTGTGTTAGTGTGTGTGATGTTACTGCAGTGTGTTTGTGTGTGTGATGTTACTGCAGTGTGTTAGTGTGTGTGATGTTACTGCAGTGTGTTAGTGTGTGTGATGTTACTGCAGTGTGTTAGTGTGTGTGATATTACTGCAGTGTGTTAGTGTGTGTGATGTTACTGCAGTGTGTTAGTGTGTGTGATGTTACTGCAGTGTGTTAGTGTGTGTGATGTTACTGCAGTGTGTTAGTGTGTGTGATGTTACTGCAGTGTGTTAGTGTGTGTGATGTTACTGCAGTGTGTTAGTGTGTGTGATGTTACTGCAGTGTGTTAGTGTGTGTGATGTTACTGCAGTGTGTTAGTGTGTGTGATGTTACTGCAGTGTGTTAGTGTGTGTGATGTTACTGCAGTGTGTTAGTGTGTGTGATATTACTGCAGTGTGTTAGTGTGTGTGATGTTACTGCAGTGTGTTAGTGTGTGTGATGTTACTGCAGTGTGTTTGTGTGTGTGATGTTACTGCAGTGTGTTAGTGTGTGTGATGTTACTGCAGTGTGTTAGTGTGTGTGATGTTACTGCAGTGTGTTAGTGTGTGTGATGTTACTGCAGTGTGTGTGTGTGTGTGATGTTACTGCAGTGTGTTAGTGTGTGTGATGTTACTGCAGTGTGTTAGTGTGTGTGATGTTACTGCAGTGTGTTAGTGTGTGTGATGTTACTGCAGTGTGTTAGTGTGTGTGATATTACTGCAGTGTGTTAGTGTGTGTGATGTTACTGCAGTGTGTTAGTGTGTGTGATGTTACTGCAGTGTGTTAGTGTGTGTGATGTTACTGCAGTGTGTTAGTGTGTGTGATGTTACTGCAGTGTGTTAGTGTGTGTGATGTTACTGCAGTGTGTTAGTGTGTGTGATGTTACTGCAGTGTGTTAGTGTGTGTGATGTTACTGCAGTGTGTTTGTGTGTGTGATGTTACTGCAGTGTGTTAGTGTGTGTGATGTTACTGCAGTGTGTTAGTGTGTGTGATGTTACTGCAGTGTGTTAGTGTGTGTGATGTTACTGCAGTGTGTTAGTGTGTGTGATGTTACTGCAGTGTGTTAGTGTGTGTGATGTTACTGCAGTGTGTTAGTGTGTGTGATGTTACTGCAGTGTGTTAGTGTGTGTGATGTTACTGCAGTGTGTTAGTGTGTGTGATGTTACTGCAGTGTGTTAGTGTGTGTGATGTTACTGCAGTGTGTTAGTGTGTGTGATGTTACTGCAGTGTGTTAGTGTGTGTGATGTTACTGCAGTGTGTTAGTGTGTGTGATGTTACACACACACACACACACACACACACACACACACACACACACACACACACATCGCTCCAGAATCATCATCATCAGTCAACCGTCACTTCAGCCTGCTGGTGATGGAAGATGAAACGGTTACCGTGACGACTGAAGTTACAGAATCCTGTCTGTAGCTGAAGTCTGGTGAGATGTTTGGTGTTCGTCCTGCCCTGCTAACTGTTCTGTAGATGCTAGCCAACTTAGGCTTCTCTGTTGTTAGCCAACGTTAGCTTCTACCGTTAGCTTCTCTGTTGCTAGCCAACATTATCTTCTCTGTGTTATCAATCAATCAATCAACTTTTATTTATATAGTGCTTAATCACATCTGAAGACATTTCAAGGCACTTTACAGATAGAAAGCCAACAATGCCCTCCAGAGCAGTATAAGTGATGGTGGAGGGGAAAAACTCCCTCAATGAGGAAGAAACTCCGGGCAGGACCCAGGCTCTGGAGGGGGGTCATCCGCCTTGACCTGTTGGTTGGGAAAAAGAAACACACTGGGGACAAAGATAGGTCAAGGAAAAGAGAGAGAGAGAGAGTGGCAGATAGGCCAGTTTGAGTTTAATGTCCATAGTGCGCTGTCGCTGAATTGGGGGGGGGGTTTCCAGGCCTTTAGGTATCCTGTCTGACATCCGCGTTCTCCACCTGTGGAACAGAGACAGTATCGTGCAGACAAAGACTGTGATTTGACTGGTAGTAATAAAGATAATAAATTTAGATTAATTAATGAAGTTAATTAAATTTAAATTTAAAGTTAATAAATGTTAGCCAAAGTTAGCTTCTTTGTCGTTAGCCACCATTAGCTTCTCTGTCATTAGCCACTGTTAGCTTCCCTCCAGTGCTGCCTTCCACTTCCTGCGGTGATGAACTTTTAGTCTTTGATGTTTGAGGTTCGCTGCTCATTGGCTGTTTTTCTCTTGATTGTATACTTTTGAGTATTTGGTCTTATTTTGTTGATATCTTAGGGTTTGTGGGGGTGTGGGTTATTTGTGGTAACACTGATTGGTTTGGCGTTATCTTAAACCTCGTGGCGTCTGATTTGATCAGTATCTACTTCCTGTTTGCAGGCTGTGACTGACTGCAGTCTGTCGTGTGTGTGTCCGTCACACCTTCACTGTTAATCAATCGACACCTGGTGAGGGTGTTTCTGGAGTGAAGTGATCGGTGATGTCACTGTCCTGCGCTCTCATTGGTTTAGGCCTACATTCAGATTTTGACGTCACCACTATTCAGGTGTTCACACGCTGACGGGACTCCAGAAACGGTTCTGTGTGTTAGCGTGAGTCGTTGGATAAAGTTCAGAAAACAGGCAAATAGAGGGGCGGGGCTTCAAGTCTGTAATGGGCAGAGTGGGACATCAGAATGAGCCAATCAAAGCAGAGCCTGTAACGCTAGCCAATAGGAGTGTTTTATCTGGAGCAGACTAAACCAATCTGTGAGATGAAGCTCTAACGCTGTCTGAGAGCAGCGACACAGACTTCATCCACCAGCGGTCGCTTTCAGTCGGGTCGTTTCAGTCCGTGTCACCTGATCCACAGAGGAAGGCAGCTGTAGGTGTTCCATGACGGATACAGCAGCTCAGGTAACGCTGAAAGGTGTTAGAGTTCATGTTACCTCCAGGAAGCAGTGCATCCTGGGATGCGCTTCAAGAATAATCTGTGCATCCCAACATGACGTTTATGTATCCCAAAAGTAAGAATATACGGTAGAAGCGACGCAAGGATTGAGTTTAACAATAGTTCAATATAAAAACCAGGGCTTTGAACCGGTTCATGGAACGAAAACGAAAACCGGAAACTTTTGGTATTTTGGCAGGAACGACAAGAAAATCGAAAACTTTATATTTTTTAATGTTCCAGAACAGAATTGGAACAGAAAATAATTGTAAACCGGTTAATACCAGTTTTTTTTTCGTTCTTGAAAATATATTTGACCTGATGTTTCACTTCCTGTCATTCTCTGGACGCGGGTTGAGAGCAGAGAGAAGTAGCGTCTATCAGCAGCAGTTAGGAAAAGGGAAGTCTCCCAGTCAGTTTAATCATACCAGGTAAACACTGCAGTAAGTCAATCTGACAAATGTCTGATTTAGACATGAACTCATTGGCTGCAGTCATTTTCAGAGCAGTGTGTTCCTGTACTGCCAGCGCTTTGTAGCATTGTTGACCTATGGGAGAAGAACAATGAAGATCTGTTGTTCAGCAATAAATGACATGGTGGAAGTTATTCTGGTCTTATGTCATGTAGTGTCTAAGTAGGAGGCATAAGCCTTAACTACAGTGATATAACTGTCATAAAGCAGAGGTGTAGTGCTGTGGTACTGTTTACTGTAGGGTAGGGATATATCTATAATTATAGTCTATAGTATATAAACTAACTGCTTTAGTTGCCAATTTAAAAGTCCTTAAGTTACCGTATTTTGCGCTCCATTCAGCTCATTGTATAAAGAGGCTCAGTCTAAATAACGGAGTTTATTTCTGTACTTTAACCGGACACACTGCGCACATTATTGTTCGGTACATGCTAGCTAACAGAAGCTAAAAGGTGACTGTGGTTGAACTGTGTTGTTCTACGTGTTTAAATTTAAAAAAATACGCGACATTATTTTTAAATATGTTTTTATTTATTTTTTGATAAATCTGTACTAAATCCTTCCAAGTCCTCATCTTCGGTCTCCATTGAACAGCTCGGTGATTTCTCTATCAGTGACGTCACGTTTCCGGGTGTCTGTCCGGTAATGATGCCGGCTTCAGCGAAACATCGGACAAAAGTCGAAGCAGACACGTTAGCCCAGGATCCCCAATCCACCACATATTGTGGGGGGGGGTAACTCGCTCGGCACTGCCCCCCAGTCCTGGTAAACGTGTGTTCACGTCTCTCATCCATCGCTCCACGACCCACGCAGCTTCACGTTAAAGGCTCTGTTCACACCGATGTCCAGCGGGGGGAGTTCTTTCGTTAATCCTCCAGGATGATGACAAGCTCCCAATTCAGCCGCTTGACGTGTTTCTGACAGAAGCGGTGGTGTGGGGGGGGGACATGGAGTCACAGATCAAGAGAGATGGCGAAGCGTGAAAAAAGCCCCCCCGGTCTCTTTACGTGAACCGGAACAACCGGAACTGATATCCTGGAGTTTACATGTTGTGTCGTAAGCGTGTCTCTTCGCTGACGTCATTGTCGGGGGTCTTCAGCCAAACAAATGTGGTTAACAGCATACCTGCGGTACAGTACCGGCATTACCCTATACCGGTACCTACCGGAGGTGTGCCGGACGGAGCCTCGCGTCATGTTCTCTGATTGGTCCATCGCTGCCGGCGTACGTAGTGACGTAATACGTCCTATGTCGGTGGACAATGACCGATCTGGCGGATCGCTGAATAAAAATCACACAAAAACATTTTTACAGATTTTGTAACTCAGTGAACACATAAGACGCTTCAAGTTAAAAGGAGCAGCGTTGATTTTTGAGAAATTTTAAGGTTTTTAATCGCGTCTTATGGTGCTCAAAATACGGCAGCTACATATTTATATTTACAAGGAACGTTATTAACCGGTTCAGGAACTTTATTTTTTTGTTCTGACCGGTTCAGGAACGTCAGTTTATGGGTGGAACGCTAAACCGGAAACGTTGTAATTCAGTTTCTGTTCGGAATGAACCGATCGGCAAAAAATTCTGGTTCAAAGCCCTGATCAAAACTAAACAAACTGCTAATTTTAACAATTTTATTAATAACATCATAACTGTTTAAGTAAGAAGAAAAAACTAGTGTAGTTTTATCAAAATGTTAAAGCCTGGTGGTCATTTAAAAAACAGTTCAGAAATAAAGAAAGCTGTAATACAGCTTTTGTTCTTCACTTTTGTTTTTCATTCGATAATTTTCTTTGCATTTAATTCATATTTTCTCCTGTGGACACTGAACCAAGCTGACAGAACCTTCACACACATTTAGTAATATCTGTAGTAATATCTGTAGTAATATCTGTAGTAATATCTGTAGTAATATCTGTAGTAATATCTGTAGTAATATATGTAGTATCTGTAGTAATATCTGTAGTATCTAGTAATATCTGCAGTGATATCTGTAGTAATATCTGTAGTAATGTCTGTAGTAATGTCTGTAGTAAGGCCTGTAGTAATACCTGTAGTAATATCTGTAGTAATGTCTGTAGTAATACCTGTAGTAATATCTGCAGTGATATCTGTAGTAATACCTGTAGTAATACCTGTAGTAATATCTGTAGTAATGTCTGTAGTAATACCTGTAGTAATATCTGCAGTGATATCTGTAGTAATATCTGTAGTAATGTCTGTAGTAATGTCTGTAGTAATATCTGTAGTAATGTCTGTAGTAATATCTGTAGTAATACCTGTAGTAATATCTGTAGTAATATCTGTAGTATCTGTAGTAATATCTGTAGTATCTGTAGTAATATCTGCAGTGATATCTGTAGTAATATCTGTAGTAATGTCTGTAGTAATATCTGTAGTAATATCTGTAGTAATTTCTGTAGTAATATCTGTAGTAATACCTGTAGTAATATCTGTAGTAATGTCAGTAGTAATATCTATAGTAATATCTGTTATATCTAGTAATATCTGTGGTAATATTTGTAGTAATGTCTGTAGTAATATCTGTAGTAATGTCTGTAGTAATATCTGTAGTAATATCTGTAGTAATGTCTGTAGTAATATCTGTAGTAATATCTGTAGTAATATCTGTAGTCATATCTGTAGTATCTGTAGTAATATCTGCAGTGATATCTGTAGTAATATCTGTAGTAATATCTGTAGTAATGTCTGTAGTAATGTCTGTAGTAATATCTGTAGTAATGTCAGTAGTAATATCTGTAGTAATATCTGTAGTAATATCTGTAGTAATGTCAGTAGTAATATCTGTAGTAATATCTGTAATATCTGTAGTAATGTCTGTAGTAATATCTGTAGTAATATCTGTAGTAATGTCTGTAGTAACATCTGTAGTAATATCTGTAATATCTAGTAATATCTGTAGTAATATCTGTAGTAATGTCTGTAGTAATATCTGTAGTAATATCTGTAGTAATGTCTGTAGTAATATCTGTAGTAATATCTGTAGTAATATCTGTAGTAATGTCAGTAGTAATATCTTTAGTAATATCTGTAATATCTAGTAATATCTGTTGTAATGTCTGTAGTAATATCTGTAGTAATATCTGTAGTAATGTCTGTAGTAATGTCTGTAGTAATATCTGTAGTAATGTCAGTAGTAATATCTGTAGTAATATCTGTAATATCTAGTAATATCTGTAGTAATATCTGTAGTAATGTCTGTAGTAATATCTGTAGTAATATCTGTAGTAATATCTGTAGTAACATCTGTAGTAATATCTGTAATATCTAGTAATATCTGTAGTAATATCTGTAGTAATATCTGTAGTAATGTCTGTAGTAATGTCTGTAGTAATGTCTGTAGTAATATCTGTAGTAATGTCAGTAGTAATATCTGTAATATCTAGTAATATCTGTAGTAATATCTGTAGTAATGTCTGTAGTAACATCTGTAGTAATATCTGTAATATCTAGTAATATCTGTAGTAATATCTGTAGTAATGTCTGTAGTAACATCTGTAGTAACATCTGTAGTAATATCTGTAATATCTAGTAATATCTATAGTAATATCTGTAGTAATGTCTGTAGTACCGTATTGGCCCGAATATAAGACGACCCTGATTATAAGACGACCCCCTCCTTTTCAAGACTGAAGTTTGAAAAAGACTTTTTGAACACCAAATTTTATTTTTATACAGAAAATAATTACAGTCCATCTCCGTACATTACACTCTGTGACACCTTGTTTCACAGCCGCTTTGAAATAGTTTGAAGACTCTTCCTCATTTCTCACCATCATCCTGAAGTTTGCATCATAACTTCTCCTCAGCTGCCGGTTAACCTGGACGATCTTCAACTCACTTTTCTCCAGATTGTCGCCACGTTTCTCCATTTTCTGTTTTCTCTTCTCTTATTTTCTTCTCTTTTCTTTCTTACCGCTATTTTTATTTTTCTTCTTCGTGACAGGGGTTCTCTTTGGCCTGGGGAGTTCAGTTCAGCATTCGCTTTAAATATATCTGGCACCATCTAGCGTTGTGAATGGGTATAATGTCTAGACCGCGAATGTAAGATGACCCCCACTTTTTCAGTGTTATTTCAATGCAAAAAACACCGTCTTATATTCAGGCCAATACGGTGCTATGTCTCTGTTTCTTCATTAACTTTTGATTGTTTTTTTTTCATTGTCACTTACTTTTTCTCCAACTTTTGAATGACTTTTTTGGAGGCATGGTGATAATCAATCAACCGTTATTTGTATGGCGCTTAATCCCATCATCAGACATTTCAAGGCGCTTTGCCAGACAGACAAACCCAACAGGACTCTTCTTGTTGCTCTGGAGGGTCTGACTAACTCCTCTCTCACTGCAGCTGAAAACCAGCAGACCTGTTGCTGATTGGTTGATTTTAATCAGACAGAATTACGCAGGTGAATCTCGTGACGCACAAAATCAAAAAATAATGGCGATTTCCATGTTTGAAATTTAAGTGGAGAAATGGAAAAATGGTGAATATTTTTGTGGAGTGAAGTGTACGTAAAGCTTGTGTCCCAGAGACTCCCTGTCAAACAGTGCACACAAACGAGAACACAGAGTCCCAGACTGGTGATTCAGAGTGAGATCGTGTGCAGACTAGTGGTCAGTGAAAACACCAGCTGGTCCAGCCTGTTGTTTGGATCGCGGGGGGGGGTTTCAGGGTTCCTGAATTACTGACATGTATGTAATAAAGTGGAAACCAGCCCCCAGAGCTGAAGTAAACGTGTTTTGTCCTTCCTTCCCCAGACCACATCACCTACAGGTCAGGGCCGGTCCGGCTCCCCGGTCTACACCAACCTTCAGGAGCTGAAGATCAGCCAGGCCAGCCTGCCCCCCGTCCCCTCCGGCTCCCCCCTGCACGTCCTGGGCGACTGGGAGACGCACAAAGACCAGAGTGGCAGGCACTTCTACTACCACCGCGCCACGGGGGAGCGCACCTGGAAGCCCCCACGCAGCAGGGACACGAGCAGCAGCGTCAGCAGCGTGAGAGATGGCGAGGTGAGGGGGCGGAGCCAGTCACAGCACTGCATGATGGGAAACGGTTTGTAAGAACCAGCGTCTGCAGCGATCGGTCAGGTGTGGACCCTCGTGGTGACCCCCAGGTGTTCGGTCTGTTGGGGAGGAAACGTCTGAGCCGACCTGAACGCCCCAGCAGGAAGCTGGGGGGCTGGTGAACCCAAAGAACTAGTGAAACGTTTCAGTGAGTCAACGTGAACAAATAGAAGGCCTTTGATAAAGAGAAGTCACGTTTTCTGTCAACCAGACAACACTGCCCCCCTGTGGTGAAATGGTGTGTTGTTTCTGACAGGTGGATGTTAGTTTATTAAAGAGAATCAATCAGACCTTATGGCGGCACGGTGGCGCAGTGGGTAGCGCTGTCACCTCACAACACGGCGGACCCAGGTTCGAGTCCCACTCTGTGTGGAGTTCTCATGCTCTCCCCGTGTCTGCGTGGGTTCCTCCCCCCTCCAAAAGCATGCGCTTCAGGTTGATTGGCCGGTCCCAAATTGACCGGGTTAAGATAATGACTGACTGACTGACTAATCAGACCTTATGATGGTTCACACGGATCTACATTCATATCAGACTTACCTGAACAGGTGGGATGTTGGTTTTTAGATGGGATCAACTTATAACTGATGTATGTTTTTATCTTACAGCCCTGATCGATTCACCTATGTAATGAACAGGTTTATTGTGTAATAATTGGTGCTAGAATGGCACTGCTCAGCCTGAAGAATCTTACACACTCGTTTATGTTTCCTGACCCCACCCTCACCCCCCACCTCTCCACAAAATTAAGTAGATATTGGTTTAATGAGTTTTAGTTGTTTTTTTCTTTTTACAGTCTTAAATGGTCAAAAACTGTCCTGATCTGACCCTAAATCTCCGTTAGTTTTTGTTTCCCTCCCTTTGCTCCTTCCTTCAGTCGTGTTTCACAATAAATTTGATTGAGGGCTTTGCACACTGCTGCTGAGTTATCAAAGAAGTGCTGTTATTAATCAATATTAATGGAGATGTATAAATGACAGGTGACACCATTGCTGTGGCTCTCATCTGCCTGGTAAATATGACGCTAGCTGTTAGTTAGCGTATAGACTAATAGTTCCACTGAACCGATCCGACGGTTTCCGACCTTGTTTCTGGTTCTTCTTGGATTAATAAGGTCATTGATCCTCCTCCAGCAGCCAGCTGTTTTAAACAATATCAGTTAACACACTTTGACCTGAAACCAGAGGGTTTGTTGTAAAACCGTCATCACTGACGTCTCCTGTTCCTCTACAGCCGCTGTCGTCAGAGGAGACCTGCCCCAGCACACACTCCAGCCAGTCAGACAGCCAGTGTGGGACGCCCCCTAGAGGCTGGTCTGAGGAGCTGGATGAACACGGACACACACTCTACGTGTCTGAATACACACAGGAGAAGGTGTGGGTAAAGTCCAGCTTTGTGTTGTCTGTTGTTGCCCGTTTGTTGGATGCTGATTGGTGTGTGTGTGTGTGTGTGTGTGTGTGTGTGTGTGTGTGTCCACAGTGGATCAAACATGTGGACGAACAGGGCCGGCCCTACTACTACAGCGCTGACGGGTCCCGGTCGGAGTGGGAACTGCCCAAGGTGAGACCGTCCAGCTGCTCCTGTCCTCCTGCTCCAGCAGGCAAAACACATTTAATCAGTCAATCAATCAATCAATCAATCAGTCAATCAAGTTTTATTTAAGCAATGTCATTGACTGGAAAGGGAACAACTCATCATTTATCACATCTCTATTCACACAGCTGAGTGCCTCATCCTCAAGGTCTCTATTCTAACCTCCAGGTCTCTCTTCTAACCTCCGGGTCTCTATTCTAACCTCTGGGTCTCTAATCTAACCTCCGGGTCTCTAATCTAACCTCTAGGTCTCTATTCTAACCTCCGGGTCTCTCTTCTAACGTCCGGGTCTTTATTCTAACCTCCGGGTCTCTATTCTTACCTCCGGGTCTCTAGTCTAACCTCTGGGTCTCTAATCTAACCTCCGGGTCTCTAATCTAACCTCTAGGTCTCTATTCTAACCTCCGGGTCTCTATTCTAACCTCCGGGTCTCTATTCTAACCTCCTGGTCTCTCTTCTAACCTCTGGGTCTCTATTGTAACCTCCGGGTCTCTCTTCTAACCTCTGGGTCTCTACTCTTACCTCCATTCGGGTCTCTATTGTTACCTCCGGGTCTCTATTCTAACCTCCGGGTCTCTTCTTACCTCTGGGTCTCTATTCTAACCTCTGGGTCTCTAATCTAACCTCTGGGTCTCTATTCTAACCTCCGGGTCTCTATTCTAACCTCCGGGTCTCTATTCTAACCTCCGGGTCTCTCTTCTAACCTCTGGGTCTCTACTCTTACCTCCATTCGGGTCTCTATTGTTACCTCCGGGTCTCTATTCTAACCTCCGGGTCTCTTCTAACCTCCGGGTCTCTATTCTTACCTCCGGGTCTCTAGTCTAACCTCTGGGTCTCTAATCTAACCTCCGGGTCTCTAATCTAACCTCTTGGTCTCTATTCTAACCTCCGGGTCTCTATTCTAACCTCCGGGTCTCTACTCTTACCTCCATTCGGGTCTCTATTGTTACCTCCGGGTCTCTATTCTAACCTCCGGGTCTCTTCTTACCTCCGGGTCTCTATTCTAACCTCTGGGTCTCTATTCTAACCTCCGGGTCTCTATTCTAACCTCTGGGTCTCTATTCTAACCTCCGGGTCTCTCTTCTAACCTCTGGGTCTCTACTCTTACCTCCATTCGGGTCTCTATTGTTACCTCCGGGTCTCTATTCTAACCTCCGGGTCTCTTCTAACCTCCGGGTCTCTATTCTAACCTCCGGGTCTCTATTCTTACCTCCGGGTCTCTAGTCTAACCTCTGGGTCTCTAATCTAACCTCCGGGTCTCTAATCTAACCTCTAGGTCTCTATTGTAACCTCCGGGTCTCTATTCTAACCTCCGGGTCTCTCTTCTAACCTCTGGGTCTCTACTCTTACCTCCATTCGGGTCTCTATTGTTACCTCCGGGTCTCTATTCTAACCTCCGGGTCTCTTCTTACCTCCGGGTCTCTATTCTAACCTCTGGGTCTCTCTTCTAACCTCCGGGTCTCTATTTTAACCTCTGTCCGGGTCTCTATTGTAACCTCCGGGTCTCTATTGTACACTCCGGGTCTCTATTGTAACCTCTGGGTCTCTATTCTAACCTCCAGGTCTCTCTTCTAACCTCTGGGTCTCTATTCTTACCTCCATTCGGGTCTCTATTGTTACCTCCGGGTTTCTATTCTATCCTCCGGGTCTCTTCTTACCTCCGGGTCTCTATTCTAACCTCTGGGTCTCTATTGTAACCTCCGGGTCTCTATTGTAACCTCCGGGTCTCTTCTTACCTCTGGGTCTCTATTGTAACCTCCGGGTCTCTATTGTAACCTCCGGGTCTCTATTGTAACCTCCGGGTCTCTTCTTACCTCTGGGTCTCTATTGTAACCTCCGGGTCTCTATTGTAACCTCCGGGTCTCTATTGTAACCTCCGGGTCTCTATTGTAACCTCTGGGTCTCTATTCTAACCTCTGGGTCTCTATTGTAACCTCCGGGTCTCTATTGTAACCTCCGGGTCTCTATTGTAACCTCTGGGTCTCTATTCTAACCTCTGTCCGGGTCTCTATTGTAACCTCCGGGTCTCTATTGTTACCTCCGGGTCTCTATTGTAACCTCCGGGTCTCTATCGTAACCTCTGGGTCTCTATTCTAACCTCTGGGTCTCTATTGTAACCTCCGGGTCTCTATTGTAACCTCCGGGTCTCTATTGTAACCTCCGGGTCTCTATTGTAACCTCTGGGTCTCTATTCTAACCTCCGGGTCTCTATTGTAACCTCCGGGTCTCTATTGTAACCTCCGGGTCTCTATTGTAACCTCTGGGTCTCTATTCTAACCTCTGTCCGGGTCTCTATTGTAACCTCCGGGTCTCTATTGTAACCTCCGGGTCTCTATTGTAACCTCCGGGTCTCTATTGTAACCTCTGGGTCTCTATTCTAACCTCCGGGTCTCTTCTTACCTCTGGGTCTCTATTCTGTCTTGTCTGAACCTGTCTGTCTCTCTTCAGTACCACGTCTGCTCTCAGTCTGGAGAGAATCCCAAGAGCCGCAGTCTGGAGAGGAAGCAGCAGGACCCCATTGTCATCACCAAGTGGAGACACAGCACCTACCTGTTGGACCTCAACGACAAGGTAGGACATGATGTAGGACATAATGTAGGACATAATGTAGGACATGCTCTAGGACATGATGTAGGACATGATGTAGGACATGATTTAGGACACGATGTAAGACATGATCTAGGACACGATGTAGGACACAATGTAGGACACAATGTAGGACACAATTTAGGACACAATGTAGGACACAATGTAGGACATGCTCTAGGACATGATGTACGACATAATGTAGGACATGATGTAGGACACGATGTAGGACACAATGTAGGACACGATGTAGGACACGATCTAGGACATGATCTAGGACACGATGTAGGACACGATGTAGGACACGATGTAGGACACGATGTAGGACACAATGTAGGACACAATGTAGGACACAATGTAGGACATGCTCTAGGACATGATGTAGGACATGATGAAGGACACGATGTAGGACATGATGTAGGACACGATGTAGGACATAATGTAGGACATGATCTAGGACACGATGTAGGACACGATGTAGGACATGATGTAGGACATGATCTAGGACATGATCTAGGACACGATGTAGGACACGATGTAAGACATGATCTAGGACACGATGTAGGACACAATGTAGGACACAATGTAGGACACAATGTAGGACATGCTCTAGGACATGATGTAGGACATGATGTAGGGCATGATGTAGGACACGATGTAGGACATGATGGGGTTGCATGTCCTACAGAGTTGTTTGGGTGTGTGGATGCAGATAGTCTCTGGTGTTTCCAGCGGTCTTTATTTCAGCGGTTCTGTTTGTTTGGGTCATCCCTCAGTTCTAATGTCTAATCAGCTCCAGAGGAGAAGGTTTACAATGGAGTCATTTGTTCTCCTTATCTTAGGGGTGGTTTGTAGTTCCAGAGGCATCATGTGATTGTGTTTCTTTATTTCTATACATTAAGGTGTTAAAGTAACAGTAGCTTCACCTTCAAACAGTCAAACATCTACACCCTAAAAAACATTCAGAGATGAACTCCACTGCTGGGAGAAGTTAATTCACCAAACATTAAAGGAGCTTCTCAGCAACAGCTTCCAGCCGTTCCTCTCGACAGACATACTTTAATGAGCTATGAACCAAAGGTGTCTGAGCAGGGAGAGACCAGTGACAACAATGACCTCTTATTCCTGCTATTTCCTGTGGCTTTAATGAGTGTTTGAACACCACAGACATTTTGCTCTGGTAGTGTCACTTAGTGTTGTTTACAGCTTATTGAATGGACTCAATTTGATCCTCTTTACTGAAAGGATGAATTGATGTCTTCCTCTTAGCAATATAAATGAGTCCGTGCAGCGTGTGTGTTTCCTGGATCACACACACCTGCTGGTCTCTGGAACACACACCTGCTGGTCTGTGGAACACACACCTGCTGGTCTGTGGAACACACACCTGCTGGTCTGTGGAACACACACCTGCTGGTCTGTGGAACACACACCTGCTGGTCTCTGGAACACACACCTGCTGGTCTGTGGAACACACACCTGCTGGTCTGTGGACCACACACACGTGCTGGTCTGTGGACCACACACACGTGCTGGTCTGTGGACCACACACACCTGCTGGTCTCTGGAACACACACCTGCTGGTCTGTGGACCAGAGGCAGGAACACTAACTGAAAGGCTAACTGACCGTTTCGTTGCAGTTGTCTTTCAAACTCTGGCGGTTCACGTCTGACTCGCACAGGACGAGACTCCGTCTCTCTCTTTGCCAACATAAAGTTTGTACCACAGTTTCTGTTTGACCGTCCCCTCTGGAATCAAGCAGTGATTCTTCAGATTCTCTCTTTCTGTTTGTCCTGAAGTGGCAGCAGCAACACAATCAGCCAGTCGTAAGACAATCAGCCAGTAGTAACACAATCAGCCAGTAGTAACACAATCAGCCAGTAGTAACACAATCAGCCAGTAGTAACACAATCAGCCAGTAGTAACACAATCAGCCAGTAGTAACACAATCAGCCAGTAGTAACACAATCAGCCAGTAGTAACACAATCAGCCAGTAGTAACACAATCAGCCAGTAGTAACACAATCAGCCAGTAGTAACACAATCAGCCAGTAGTAACACAATCAGCCAGTAGTAACACAATCAGCCAGTCATAAGACAATCAGCCAGTAGTAACACAATCAGCCAGTAGTAACACAATCAGCCAGTAGTAACACAATCAGTCAGTAGTAACACAATTTATTTATTTATTCAGTTCATTTCTTCTTTCCAGACATGTTATTACAACAGACTTTCATCAGTGTTGGAACATCAGCAACAACATCTGAAAAGAAAAAAAGTGTTGACGGGTAGAAGCCATTGGCTTGTAAGGTTCCCGTCCCCTACAATCAGTCAGTAGCAACACAATCAGTCAGTAGCAACACAATCAGTCAGTAGCAACACAATCAGCCAGTAGTAACACAATCAGTCAGCAGCAACACAATCAGTTAGTAGTAACACAATCAGCCAGTAGTAACACAATCAGTCAGCAGCAATACAATCAGTCAGTAGTAACACAATCAGTCAGTAGTAACACAATCAGTCAGCAGCAACACAATCAGTCAGCAGCAGCACAATCAGCCAGTAGCAACAGGGTTAGGGTTAGATTAGGAGTCAGGGGTTGGGGTTAGGGTAAGGTTAGGGGTTAGGGTTAGGTCAGGGGTTAGGTTTAGGTTAGAGGTCAGGGGTTGGGGTTAGGCTAGGGGTCAGGGATTGGGGTAGGGTTAGGTTAGGGGTTGGGGTAAGGTTAGGGGTTAGGTTAGGGGTTGGGGTTAGGGGTCAGGGGTTGGGGTTAGGTTAGGGGTCAGGGGTTAGGGTTAGGTTAGGGTATAGGGGACTGGATGGACAGGAAGAAGCTGCAGTGTGGAATGAATCACTCTGAATGAACTCAAGCATGTGTTCAATTCTAACTTCTGTTCATCCTTCATCACTGATGACTCACTAACCTGAAACACAGACTGGATCCTGTCTGGTTCTGACCCAGTTCCTCACTAACCTGAAACACAGACTGGATCCTGTCTGGTTCTGACCCAGTTCCTCACTAACCTGAAACACAGACTGGATCCTGTCTGATTCTGACCCGTTTCTGGTTCTGACCCATTTCTGGTTCTGACCATTTCCCCACTAACCTTGTGTATCTGGTAGCTGATTGGTGCTAATGACTCATCATGTGGCTCTTGTTGGTAGGATTCTTCCCCGGTGCCCAAGCAGACCTCTCCAGACTCTGACTCCTGCCCCTCGTCTCCTAAGCACCCCTCAACAGTTAGTATCCCAGCATGCACTGCATCACACCACCACCTGCATCCAGATACAAACGTCTCATCTCTCTGCTCTGTAGCTTCGCTTCACGTTTGGTTCGCATGCTGCACATCTAACAGCATCACAAATAACACACCAACAGATGCATCTGTCTGGGTTATGGCACCCTCTGCTGGATGTAGTAGAGCATTACAGCACACAGCAATAGCACCAAACGTCCAGCCTGTCAGGCCTTGTGTGTGTGCAGACGTGTGTGTGTGTGTTCATGTGTTGGTTCTAGCGGGCTCTGATCTGCAGTTGTGTCTCCCCCCCCCAGCCCTCAGAGAAGTGTGGAGTCCTCAATGTCACCAAAGTCAC
The DNA here is from genome assembly GCA_013358685.1 of Antennarius maculatus. Lineage (NCBI taxonomy): Eukaryota > Metazoa > Chordata > Actinopteri > Lophiiformes > Antennariidae > Antennarius > Antennarius maculatus. Next base: position 18,536,451 of record CM023624.1, read on the forward strand.
CGAGAATGGAAAGAAAGTCAGGTGGGAATCCATCAGCCCTACTTTTACCCATCAGCCCTACTTTTACCCATCAGCCCTACTTTTACCCATCAGCCCTACTTTTACCCATCAGACCCAACTTTTACCCATCAGACCCAACTTTTACCCATCAGAACCAACTTTTACCCATCAGCCCTACTTTTACCCATCAGACCTACTTTTACCCATCAGACCCAACTTTTACCCATCAGCCCTACTTTTACCCATCAGCCCTACTTTTACCCATCAGCCCTACTTTTACCCATCAGCCCTACTTTTACCCATCAGACCCAACTTTTACCCATCAGAACCAACTTTTACCCATCAGAACCAACTTTTACCCATCAGCCCTACTTTTACCCATCAGCCCTACTTTTACCCATCAGACCCAACTTTTACCCATCAGCCCTACTTTTACCCATCAGCCCTACTTTTACCCATCAGCCCTACTTTTACCCATCAGCCCTACTTTTACCCATCAGACCCATCGTTTGTCTGAGTCGTCTTCAATCTCAGAGCTGTGACACTTTTTCTGTGTCGTACAGAAAGAACTGGACCTCCTCTTGGACGGTGCTGCAGGGTTCCTCGCTGCTCTTTGCAAAGGGTCAGGGAGGCGCCACCAGCTGGGTACGTATCCCATCAGCCCCCAAGACTCATCCTCGTGTCTGTTGTTTCTGTTTTACATTTGGTTTGATCTTCATTTGAACCTGTGATGCTTTTTTTTCTTTTCTCTTCTCTTCTCTTCTCTTCTCTTCTCTTCTCTTCTCTTCTCTTCTCTTCTCTTCTCTTCTCTTTCCTCTCCTCTCCTCTCCTCTCCTCTCCTCTCCTCTCCTCTCCTCACCTCTCCTCTCCTCTCCTCTCCTCTCCTCTCCTCTCCTCTCCTCTTCTCCTCCTGAAGTCGTTCTACCGCGGTGGCTCCATCCCTGAGCTGCTCCTCTCTCTCCTCAGCAGCTGGAAGCACTCGTTCCAGCCCCGTCCTGCTGTCTCCTATGTCAGCTGTAGGGCTGTTCAGGCTGCTGCTGTATGTCTGTCCTCTGAATGAGACGCCTCTCCTGTCTTTCTTCCTCATTCTTTCTGACTGAATGGGAGCATGGCATTCATATTACACACACTAAAAGATGCACTAATCAATATTCTTTCATTAGCAGTGGATCAAATGACGGTTTGATGCAAACATGGACTTATTATTCCTGGTTATTCCTGGACAGTGGGGGCCTGTCAGGTGTAGTTTTCAGTCCCAGTAGACAGGCTGGTGAGCAGAATGGAGGCTAAATGTTTTAAAGCCAGAACAGAGGTATAAGTGCTGGTGTGGATAACAGATTCATGGTAATGTCAGTAATGAGGCTTCAGCTTCTTTTCTTTAAGTGGAAAATAAATCAGTTAATGTTTGAGCAGAATTAAGGATCAGATAAAACCTCAGACGCCTTGTGGCTTCGTAGAGAACATTTAACTTTGGATTTATTTTCTTCATTATTCTCCGTTCAGGTCAGTTGTCCTCGTGTTGGGCGCTGATGATGGTGAATGGAGTTCAGCTCTACTTTTGTGAGGTTCTTTTCCAAACCAGCCGTCTGCAGAGAGGCTGAACACCTTTAGAATAGATCCTTTAGACCTGCAGCGACCCCCCCACCATGTTCTACCTGCACCTCCACCCCTCAGCCCGAAACGTCTGGACTGAGGAGACTGATGCTGATGAAACCTCACCCCTCTTTGATACCAGCCTTCAGAGCAGAGTCATGAGTGGGTGAACTGGTTTATCTGGGAGGAGGGAAACGTCTTCTCTGGTCATCAGTAGAGGAGATTATTATCAGACATTCACACAACATTCACGTCACCCCCCCAGTCGTTTGGAAGAACCAGCCTTTTCTTCTGAGGCGTCCTTTAAAAACACTGAAACACAAGCCTGTTGCCGTTAGCGAAAGCAACAAGAGACAAATCTGACCTGATTTACAGGACAAAGACCAACATAACCCAACATGCAATAAAAGTACATTTCTATCATGCAGAACTGCATGAGAATAATGAGTTACAGCAGTTAAATACTAATATTTGGAGAGTGGAATTAATCTAACTGCAGATTTGTTTCCAGTTACACTAACCACATACTCCTGGGATTGTTAACCTTAGTGTTAATCCAGTCGTACCACTGGACTGGTAGCTGTGTTTCATGTTCTCTGGGGTCTCCTCATCTGTTTAGAGTCTGCAGCTGACTAGTCAGGATGGATTAACAGTCAGGATTACTGTGACTAGTCAGGATGGATTAACAGTCAGGATTACTGTGACTAGTCAGGATGGATTAACAGTCAGGATTACTGTGACTAGTCAGGATGGATTAACAGTCAGGATGGATTAACAGTCAGGATTACTGCGACTAGTCAGGATGGATTAACAGTCAGGATTACTGTGACTAGTCAGGATGGATTAACAGTCAGGATGGATTAACAGTCAGGATTACTGTGACTAGTCAAGATGGATTAACAGTCAGGATGGATTAACAGTCAGGATGGATTAACAGTCAGGATGGATTAACGGTCAGGATTACTGTGACTAGTCAGGATGGATTAACAGTCAGGATTACTGTGGCTAGTCAGGATGGATTAATAGTCAGGATGGATTAACAGTCAGGATTACTGCGACTAGTCAGGATGGATTAACAGTCAGGATTACTGTGACTAGTCAGGATGGATTAACAGTCAGGATGGATTAACAGTCAGGATTACTGTGACTAGTCAGGATGGATTAACAGTCAGGATTACTGTGACTAGTCAGGATGGATTAACAGTCAGGATTACTGTGACTAGTCAGGATGGATTAACAGTCAGGGTGGATTAACAGTCAGGATTACTGTGACTAGTCAGGATGGTTTAATAGTCAGGATGGATTAACAGTCAGGATTACTGTGACTAGTCAGGATGGATTAACAGTCAGGATGGATTAACAGTCAGGATTACTGTGACTAGTCAGGATGGATTAGCAGTCAGGATGGATTAACAATCAGGATTACTGTGACTAGTAAGGATGGATTAACAGTCAGGATGGATTAACAGTCAGGATTACTGTGACTAGTCAGGATGGATTAACAGTCAGGATGGATTAACAGTCAGGATTACTGTGACTAGTCAGGATGGATTAACAGTCAGGATGGATTAACAGTCAGGATTACTGTGACTAGTCAGGATGGATTAACAGTCAGGATGGATTAACAGTCAGGATTACTGTGACTAGTCAGGATGGATTAACAGTCAGGATGGATTAACAGTCAGGATTACTGTGACTAGTCAGGATGGATTAATAGTCAGGATGGATTAACAGTCAGGATTACTGTGACTAGTCAGGATGGATTAACAGTCAGGATTACTGTGACTAGTCAGGATGGATTAACAGTCAGGATGGATTAACAGTCAGGATGGATTAACAGTCAGGATTACTGTGACTAGTCAGGATGGATTAACAGTCAGGATGGATTAACAGTCAGGATTACTGTGACTAGTCAGGATGGATTAACAGTCAGGATGGATTAACAGTCAGGATTACTGTGACTAGTCAGGATGGATTAACAGTCAGGATGGATTAACAGTCAGGATTACTGTGACTAATCAGGATGGATTAACAGTCAGGATGGATTAACAGTCAGGATTACTGTGACTAGTCAGGATGGATTAACAGTCAGGATGGATTAACAGTCAGGATTACTGTGACTAGTCAGGATGGATTAACAGTCAGGATGGATTAACAGTCAGGATTACTGTGACTAGTCAGGATGGATTAACAGTCAGGATGGATTAACAGTCAGGATTACTGTGACTAGTCAGGATGGATTAACAGTCAGGATGGATTAACAGTCAGGATTACTGTGAGTAGTCAGGATGGATTAACAGTCAGGATGGATTAACAGTCAGGATTACTGTGACTAGTCAGGATGGATTAACAGTCAGGATTACTGTGACTAGTCAGGATGGATTAACAGTCAGGATTACTGTGACTAGTCAGGATGGATTAACAGTCAGGATGGATTAACAGTCAGGATTACTGCGACTAGTCAGGATGGATTAACAGTCAGGATGGATTAACAGTCAGGATTACTGCGACTAGTCAGGATGGATTAACAGTCAGGATTACTGTGACTAGTCAGGATGGATTAACAGTCAGGATGGATTAACAGTCAGGATTACTGCGACTAGTCAAGATGGATTAACAGTCAGGATGGATTAACAGTCAGGATGGATTAACAGTCAGGATGTATTAACAGTCAGGATGGATTAACAGTCAGGATTACTGTGACTAGTCAGGATGGATTAACAGTCAGGATTACTGTGGCTAGTCAGGATGGATTAACAGTCAGGATGGATTAACAGTCAGGATTACTGCGACTAGTCAGGATGGATTAACAGTCAGGATTACTGTGACTAGTCAGGATGGATTAACAGTCAGGATGGATTAACAGTCAGGATTACTGTGACTAGTCAGGATGGATTAACAGTCAGGATTACTGTGACTAGTCAGGATGGATTAACAGTCAGGATTACTGTGACTAGTCAGGATGGATTAACAGTCAGGGTGGATTAACAGTCAGGATTACTGTGACTAGTCAGGATGGATTAACAGTCAGGATGGATTAACAGTCAGGATTACTGTGACTAGTCAGGATGGATTAACAGTCAGGATGGATTAACAGTCAGGATTACTGTGACTAGTCAGGATGGATTAGCAGTCAGGATGGATTAACAATCAGGATTACTGTGACTAGTCAGGATGGATTAACAGTCAGGATGGATTAACAGTCAGGATTACTGTGACTAGTCAGGATGGATTAACAGTCAGGATGGATTAACAGTCAGGATTACTGTGACTAGTCAGGATGGATTAACAGTCAGGATGGATTAACAGTCAGGATTACTGTGACTAGTCAGGATGGATTAACAGTCAGGATGGATTAACAGTCAGGATTACTGTGACTAGTCAGGATGGATTAACAGTCAGGATGGATTAACAGTCAGGATTACTGTGACTAGTCAGGATGGATTAACAGTCAGGATGGATTAACAGTCAGGATTACTGTGACTAGTCAGGATGGATTAACAGTCAGGATTACTGTGACTAGTCAGGATGGATTAACAGTCAGGATGGATTAACAGTCAGGATGGATTAACAGTCAGGATTACTGTGACTAGTCAGGATGGATTAACAGTCAGGATGGATTAACAGTCAGGATTACTGTGACTAGTCAGGAT
>CM023624.1:18546696-18554196 GCA_013358685.1 Antennarius maculatus
AGACACACAGTTATAAACACACACACACACACAGTTATAAACACACACACACACACACACAGTTATAAACACACACACACACACAGTTATAAACACACACACACACACACACACACAGTTATAAACACACACACACAGACACACAGTTATAAACACACACACACATACAGTTATAAACACACACACACACAGTTATAAACACACACACACACACAGTTATAAACACACACACACACACAGTTATAAACACACACACACAGTTATAAACACACACACACACGGACACACAGTTATAAACACACACACACACACACACAGTTATAAACACACACACACACACACACAGTTATAAACACACACACACAGTTATAAACACACGCACAGTTATAAACACACACACACAGTTATAAACACACAGACACACAGTTATAAACACACACACACACAGTTATAAACACACACACACACAGTTATAAACACACACACACACAGTTATAAACACACACACACACACAGTTATAAACACACACACACACAGTTATAAACACACACACACACACAGTTATAAACACACACACACACACAGTTATAAACACACACACACAGTTTTAAACACACACACACAGTTATAAACACACACACACACACAGTTATAAACACACACACACACACACACACACACACACAGTTATAAACACACACACACACACAGACACACAGTTATAAACACACACACACACACAGTTATAAACACACACAGAGAGAGTTATAAACACACACACACACACACACACACACACACAGTTATAAACACACACACACACAGTTATAAACACACACACACACAGCTATAACTGTGTTTATAACACACAGTTATAAACACACACACACACAGTTATAAACACACACACTCAGTTATAAACACACACACACAGACACACAGTTATAAACACACACACACACACAGTTATAAACACACACACACACACAGTTATAAACACACACACACACACACACACAGTTATAAACACACACACACACACACACAGTTATAAACACACACACACACACACAGTTATAAACACACACACACACACACACAGTTATAAACACACACACACACACACAGTTATAAACACACACACACACACAGACACACAGTTATAAACACACACACACACACACAGTTATAAACACACACACACACAGTTATAAACACACACACACAGACACACAGTTATAAACACACACACACAGTTATAAACACACACACACACAGTTATAAACACACACACACACACACAGTTATAAACACACACACACACACACAGTTATAAACACACACACACACAGACACACAGTTATAAACACACACACACACACACACACACAGTTATAAACACACACACACACACAGTTATAAACACACACACACACACAGTTATAAACACAAACACACACACACACAGTTATAAACACACACACACAGTTATAAACACACACACACACACAGTTATAAACACACACACACACACACACACACAGTTATAAACACACACACACACACACACACACACACAGTTATAAACACACACACACACAGTTATAAACACACACACACACAGACACACAGTTATAACACACACACACAGTTACAAACACACACACACAGTTATAAACACACACACACACACAGTTATAAACACAAACACACACACAGTTATAAACACACACACACACAGACACACAGTTATAAACACACACACACACACACAGTTATAAACACACACACACACAGTTATAAACACACACACACACACAGTTATAAACACACACACACACAGTTATAAACACACGCACAGTTATAAACACACACACACAGTTATAAACACACAGACACACAGTTATAAACACACACACACACAGTTATAAACACACACACACACAGTTATAAACACACACACACACACACACAGTTATAAACACACACACACACACACACAGTTATAAACACACACACACACAGTTATAAACACACACACACACACAGTTATAAACACACACACACACACACACAGTTATAAACACACACACACAGTTATAAACACACACACACACACAGTTTTAAACACACACACACACACACACACACACAGTTATAAACACACACACACACAGACACACAGTTATAAACACACACACACACACACAAACACACACACACAGTTATAAACACACACAGAGAGAGTTAGAAACACACACACACACAGTTATAAACACACACACACACACACAGTTATAAACACACACACACACAGCTATAACTGTGTTTATAACACACAGTTATAAACACACACACACAGTTATAAACACACACACTCAGTTATAAACACACACACACAGACACACAGTTATAAACACACACACACACACAGTTATAAACACAAACACACACACACACACAGTTATAAACACACACACACACACAGTTATAAACACACACACAAACACACAGTTATAAACACACACACACACACAGTTATAAACACACACACACACACACACAGTTATAAACACACACACACACAGTTATAAACACACACACACACACAGACACACAGTTATAAACACACACACACACACACACAGTTATAAACACACACACACACACAGTTATAAACACACACACACAGACACAGTTATAAACACACACACACAGTTATAAACACACACACACACAGTTATAAACACACACACACACACACACACAGTTATAAACACACACACACTCACACAGTTATAAACACACACACACACACACACACACACAGTTATAAACACACACACATAGACACACAGTTATAAACACACACACACACACACACAGACACAGTTATAAACACACACACACACAGTTATATACACACACACACACACACACACACACACACAGTTATAAACGCACACACACACACACACACACACAGTTATAAACACACACACACACACACACACACACACACAGTTATAAACACACACACACAGTTATAAACACACACACACACACACACACAGACACACAGTTATAAACACACACAGAGAGAGTTATAAACACACACACACACACACACACACACAGTTATAAACACACACACAGTTATAAACACACACACACACAGCTATAACTGTGTTTATAACACACAGTTATAAACACACACACAGTTATAAACAGATACACTCACAGTTATAAACACACACACACAGACACACAGTTATAAACACACACACACACACACACACAGTTATAGACACACACACACACACACACACACAGTTATAAACACACACACACACACACAGTTATAAACACACACACACACACACAGTTATAAACACACACACACACACACACAGTTATAAACACACACACACACACACACACAGACACACAGTTATAAACACACACACACACACACACACAGTTATAAACACACACACACACACACAGTTATAAACACACACACACAGACACACAGTTATAAACACACACACACACACAGTTATAAACACACACACACACAGTTTTAAACACACACACACACACACACAGTTATAAACACACACACACACAGTTATAAACACACACACACACAGTTATAAACACACACACACACAGACACACAGTTATAAACACACACACACACACAGTTATAAACACACACACACAGTTATAAACACACACACACACATAGTTATAAACACACACACACACACACAGTTATAAACACACACACACACAGTTATAAACACTCACACACAGTTATAAACACACAAACACAGTTATAAACACACACACACACACACAGTTATAAACACACACACACACGGTTATAAACACACACACACGGTTATAAACACACACACACACAGACACACAGTTATAAACACACACACACACACAGTTATAAACACACACACACACAGTTATAAACACACACACACACACAGTTATAAACACACACACACACACACAGTTATAAACACACACACACACACACAGTTATAAACACACACACACAGACACACAGTTATAAACACACACACACACACATTTATAAACACACACACACACAGTTATAAACACACACACACACACACACAGTTATAAACACACACACACACAGTTATAAACACACACACACAGTATAAACACACACACACACAGACACACGTTATAAAACACACACACACACAGTTATAAACACACACCACACACAGTTATAAACACACACACACACACATAGTTATAAACACACACCACACACACACACAGTATAAACACACACACACACGTTATAAACACACACACACACACAGTTATAAACACTCACACACAGTATAAAACACACCACACAGTTATAAACACACACACACACACACACACAGTATAAACACCACACACACAGTATAAAACACACACACACGGTTATAAACACACCACACACAGTTATAAACACACACACACAGACACACAGTTATAAAACACACACACACACACAGTTATAAACACAACACACACACACACACAGTTATAAACACACACACACACACACACACAGTTATAAACACACACACCAGTTTAAACACACACACACACACACAGTTATAAACACACACACACACACACAGTTTATAAACACACACACACACACACACACACAGTTATAAACACACACACACACACAGACACACAGTTATAAACACACACACACACACACACACACAGTTATAAACACACACACACACACACAGATATAAACACACACACACAGACACACAGTTATAAACACACACACACAGTTATAAACACACACACACACACAGTTATAAACACACACACACTCACACAGTTATAAACACACACACACACACACACACACACACACACAGTTATAAACACACACACACAGTTATAAACACACACACACACACAGTTATAAACACACACACACAGTTATAAACACACACACACACACAGTTATAAACACACACACACACACACAGTTATAAACACACACACACACACACACACACAGTTATAAACACACACACACACAGTTATAAACACACACACACACAGACACACAGTTATAAACACACACATACACAGTTATAAACACACACACACACACACAGTTATAAACACACACACACACATAGTTATAAACACACACACACACACACACAGTTATAAACACACACACACACAGTTATAAACACACTCAAACACAGTTATAAACACTCAAACACAGTTATAAACACACACACACAGTTATAAACACACACACACACACACACACAGTTATAAACACACACACACACAGTTATAAACACACACACACACAGTTATAAACACACACACACAGTTATAAACACACACACACAGTTATAAACACACACACACACAGACACAGTTATAAACACACACACACACACACAGTTATAAACACACACACACACAGTTATAAACACACACACACACACACAGTTATAAACACACACACACACACAGTTATAAACACACACACACACACACACACACACACAGTTATAAACACACACACACACAGACACACAGTTATAAACACACACACACACACACACAGTTATAAACACACACACACACAGTTATAAACACACACACACAGTTATAAACACACACACACACAGTTATAAACACACAGACACACACACACACACAGTTATAAACACACACACACACACACACACAGTTATAAACACACACACACACACACACAGTTATAAACACACACACACACACACACACACAGACACACAGTTATAAACACACACAGACACACAAACACACACACACACAGTTATAAACGCACACACACACAAATATAAACACACACACACACACACACACACACACAGTTATAAACACACACACACACAGTTATAAACACACACACACACACACACAGTTATAAACACACACACACACACACACAGTTATAAACACACACACACACACACAGTTATAAACACACACACACACACACAGAGTTATAAAGACACACACACACACACACACACACAGTTATAAACACACACACACACACACACACACAGAGTTATAAACACACACACACACACACAGTTATAAACACACACACACACACACAGTTATAAACACACACACACAGTTATAAACACACACACACACACAGTTATAAACACACACACACACACACAGTTATAAACACACACACACAGTTATAAACACACAGACACACAGTTATAAACACACACACACACACACACAGTTATAAACACACACACACACACAGTTATAAACACACACACACAGTTATAAACACACACACACACACACATAGTTATAAACACACACACACACACAGTTATAAACACACACACACACAGTTATAAACACACAGACACACAGTTATAAACACACACACACACAGAGTTATAAACACACACACACACACAGAGTTATAAACACACACACACACACACACAGTTATAAACACACACACACACACACACAGTTATAAACACACACACACAGTTATAAACACACAGACACACAGTTATAAACACACACACACACACAGTTATAAACACACACACACACACACACATCTTATAAACACACACACACAGTTATAAACACACACACACACACAGTTATAAACACACACACACAGTTTATAACTGTGTGTGTGTGTGTGTGTTTATAACACACACACACAGTTATAAACACACACACACACAGTTATAAACACACACACACACACAGTTATAAACACACACACACACACACAGTTATAAACACACACACACAGTTATAAACACACACACACACACAGTTATAAACACACACACACAGTTATAAACACACAGACACACAGTTATAAACACACACACACACACACACAGTTATAAACACACACACACACACAGTTATAAACACACACACACAGTTATAAACACACACACACACACATAGTTATAAACACACACACACACAGTTATAAACACACACACACACAGTTATAAACACACACACAGTTATAAACACACAGACACACAGTTATAAACACACACACACACAGAGTTATAAACACACACACACACACAGAGTTATAAACACACACACACACACACAGTTATAAACACACACACACACACACAGTTATAAACACACACACACACACAAACAGTTATAAACACACACACACAGTTATAAACACACAGACACACAGTTATAAACACACACACACACACACACAGTTATAAACACACACACACAGTTATAAACACACACACACACACACACAGTTATAAACACACACACACAGTTTATAACTGTGTGTGTGTGTGTGTGTGTTTATAACACACACACACAGTTATAAACACACACACACACAGTTATAAACACACACACACACA
>CM023624.1:18556696-18574196 GCA_013358685.1 Antennarius maculatus
CACACAGTTATAAACACACACACACACACAGTTATAAACACACACACACACACACACACACACACAGTTATAAACACACACACACACACACACACACACACACAGTTATAAACACACAGACACACAGTTATAAACACACACACACACACACTTCTCATCCCAGTAGTTCCACAGCTGTTCAGGAATCAGCTGTTCCTCTGGTGTGTGATGTCATCATTGTGCGTCAGACAGACGTCTCATTCTGCTTCTTTGTCCCAGAAGTTTGGCAGCAACCAATCAAAGCCTGAGTTCACCATCGATCTGCGAGGGGGGGTCGTGGAGTGGGCGTCCAAGGACAAATCCAGCAAGAAGCACGTGATCGAGGTGGGCGGGGCTTCTGCTGGGTGGGCTTACAGCTCGTATGTTTAAACATGATGCTGACCCCCCCTCCCTGTCGTCCCACCCCCAGCTGAAGACTCGTCAGGGGACGGAGCTGCTGATCCAATCAGAGATCGACAGCGTCATCAATGACTGGTTCAGGACCCTCACAGAGACCATCAACACACACGTGAGTGTGTGTGTGTGTGTGTGTGTGTGTGTGTGTGTGTGCTGTCTCTCTGTGATGACATCACAGCAGACAGTCCGTACCTGAACATCTCCAATGTAGCCTCTGAGCTAGTAGCCTTAGCATTCACCAGGCCTGGACTGCTCCTTAAAAGGTTAAAGTCCCGGTGTAACCCTTCTGTTGGCGTGTTCTTCCACACGCGTGCTCCTCCAGGCCTGGGAGTCGGACGAGGCGGTGGAGGAGGACACGCCCGAGTCCCCAGGAGCCGAGAAGCAGGACAAGGAGAAGGACCGCGACTCCAAGAAGACCAGAGGTGAGACCATGTCCTCGTGTCCGTACGCCGAGTGTGTTCACACACGCGTGTGTGTGAACACACACACTCACACCAGCTCCTCTTCCTCAGCCATGAAGAATTCAGTGAGCATGGACTCATCAGACCAGAAGAAGACCAGGATGAAGCTGAAGAAGTTCCTGATCCGACGGCCGACCTACCAGGCTGTGAGGGACAAGGGCTACATCAAAGGTAACAGTGGCTAGCGTAGCATTAGCGTAGCATTAGCTGCTGCTGGAGCTGATGGCAGCAAGACTCCTCTGGATGTCACTGATGGTAAAAACCACTGTGTGTGTGTGTCTGTGTGTGTGTGTGTGTGTGTGTGTGTGTGTGTGTGTGTGTCACAGACCAGGTGTTTGGCTGCAGTCTGTCCAGTCTGTGCCAGAGGGAGAACACCTCGGTGCCTGACTTCGTCAGGATGTGCATCGACCACGTGGAGAACACAGGTAGGAGGGGCTCCGCCCCGCCGTCTCCCATTGGTTCACAGCTGGAAACACTGAATGTGAATCCAGACTCAGAAGTGTGTGTGGATCTGCACCAGTTACAGTATGTGTGTGTGTGTGTGTGTGTGTGTGTGTGTGTGTGGACAGAAGCTGCAGGCAGTAACAGCTTCCACAGGTCGGTCCATTCAGCTCAGGCAGGTGGTGTTCACCTGGACGTCACGTCCAATCAGGCGTAGGACAAGTTCTGTAGATTGTAGGTGGATAAACTTACATTTATTCATGAAAACTACAATGAAAATTTCTATCAATAACTGTTAAAGATGACAAAAACACTTTACCTGAATCAACGGGTTTGATGGAACAGATGAGACTCTGGACTCTTGATGTTTAAGTTGGTAGAAAAGCCGAGTTCAGGGACAAGAATCAGTCTAGTCTCTGGTTCTGCTGTGATGTTTCCCTCAGGACAGCTGAGTTCAGCCAATGATGAGACACCAGACACACTTCCTGTGAAGCATGTTCAGAATCCTTCAGCCTGTTGTGTCATCAGATGGAGTCAATGAAATAAAATGAAGTAACAGGAGTGGATCTCCATTAGACCGATGAAGTTAATAATGGATGGTCTGTAGAAACACAGACCGGACTGTAGAAACACAGACCGGACTGTAGAAACACGCACTGGTCTGTAGAAACACAGAGCAGTCTGTAGAAACACAGACCGGACTGTAGAAACACAGACCGGACTGTAGAAACAGACCAGTCTGTAGAAACACAGACCGGACTGTAGAAACACAGACCGGACTGTAGAAACACGCACTGGTCTGTAGAAACACAGACCAGTCTGTAGAAACACAGACCGGACTGTAGAAACACAGACCGGACTGTAGAAACACGCACTGGTCTGTAGAAACACAGACCAGTCTGTAGAAACACAGACCGGACTGTAGAAACACAGACCGGACTGTAGAAACAGACCAGTCTGTAGAAACACGCACTGGTCTGTAGAAACACAGACCAGTCTGTAGAAACACAGACCGGACTGTAGAAACACGCACTGGTCTGTAGAAACACAGACCAGTCTGTAGAAACACAGACCGGACTGTAGAAACACGCACTGGTCTGTAGAAACACAGACCAGTCTGTAGAAACACAGACCGGACTGTAGAAACACAGACCGGACTGTAGAAACAGACCAGTCTGTAGAAACACGCACTGGTCTGTAGAAACACAGACCAGTCTGTAGAAACACAGACCGGACTGTAGAAACACGCACTGGTCTGTAGAAACACAAACCAGTCTGTAGAAACACAGACCGGACTGTAGAAACACAGACCAGTCTGTAGAAACACGCACTGGTCTGTAGAAACACAGACCGGACTGTAGAAACACAGACCAGTCTGTAGAAACACGCACTGGTCTGTAGAAACACAGACCGGACTGTAGAAACACAGACCAGTCTGTAGAAACACAGACTGGTCTGTAGGGTTAACTCCACACTGAAACCGTTGTGTTCTCCTCCAGGTCTCCACGTTGACGGGCTGTACAGAGTCAGTGGGAACCTGGCGGTGATCCAGAAGCTCCGCTTCGCTGTGAACCATGGTAGGTGTTCAGATGTTTGCTGTGGGATGGTCCAGCTGGCACCTGCTGAGCTCTAGGACTCTGTTCTCCCGCCCCCAATCAGACGAGAAGGTGGACCTGGATGACAGTAAGTGGGAAGACATCCACGTCACCACCGGAGCCCTCAAGATGTTCTTCAGGGAGCTTCCTGAGCCTCTCTTCACCTACGGGTCCTTCAGTGACTTTGTTAACGCCATCAGTGAGTAGCGTGTTGTTGTCCCTGATCTGTCCACTAGATGGTGCTCTGATCACGTCCTGACTGACCGCCTCTGTCTCTGCTGCAGAAAACTCCGACTACAAGCAGAGAGTCAGTTCAATCAGAGACTTCATCAAGAAGTTACCCAAACCCAACCAGGACACCATGCAGGTGCTCTTCCAACACCTGCGCAGGTAACTCCCATAGTTACTCAGCTACTAGTTACCTTCACATAGTTACTGTCACACAGTTACTGTTATATAGTTACTGTTACATAGTTACTGTCACACAGTTACTGTTATATAGTTACTGTTACATAGTTACTGTCACACAGTTACTGTCACACAGTTACTGTCACACAGTTACTGTCACTTAGTTACTGTCATACAGTTACTGTCACACAGTTACTGTCACATAGTTACTGTTACATAGTTACTGTCACTTAGTTACTGTCACTTAGTTACTGTCACTTAGTTACTGTCATACAGTTACTGTTACACAGTTACTGTCACTTAGTTACTGTCACTTAGTTACTGTCACATAGTTACTGTCACACAGTTACTGTTATATAGTTACTGTCACACAGTTACTGTTACATAGTTACTGTCACTTAGTTACTGTCATACAGTTACTGTTACACAGTTACTGTCACATAGTTACTGTCACTTAGTTACTGTCACTTAGTTACTGTCACATAGTTACTGTCACACAGTTACTGTTATATAGTTACTGTCACACAGTTACTGTTACATAGTTACTGTCACTTAGTTACTGTCATACAGTTACTGTTACACAGTTACTGTCACATAGTTACTGTCACTTAGTTACTGTCACATAGTTACTGTCACACAGTTACTGTTATATAGTTACTGTCACACAGTTACTGTTATATAGTTACTGTCACACAGTTACTGTTACATAGTTACTGTCACTTAGTTACTGTCACATAGTTACTGTCACACAGTTACTGTCACACAGTTACTGTCACACAGTTACTGTCACACAGTTACTGTGACATAGTTACTGTCACTTAGTTACTCTCACTTAGTTACTGTCACATAGTTACTGTCATATAGTTACTGTCACTTAGTTACTGTCAAATAGTTACTGTCATATAGTTACTGTCACTTAGTTACTGTCATATAGTTACTGTCATATAGTTACTGTCACATAGTTACTGTCACATAGTTACTGTCACTTAGTTACTGTCAATTAGTTACTGTCATATAGTTACTGTCACTTAGTTACTGTCATATAGTTACTGTCATATAGTTACTGTCACATAGTTACTGTCACATAGTTACTGTCATATAGTTACTGTCACATAGTTACTGTCACATAGTTACTGTCACATAGTTACTGTCATATAGTTACTGTCACATAGTTACTGTCACTTAGTTACTCTCACTTAGTTACTGTCACATAGTTACTGTCATATAGTTACTGTCACTTAGTTACTGTCAAATAGTTACTGTCATATAGTTACTGTCACTTAGTTACTGTCATATAGTTACTGTCATATAGTTACTGTCACATAGTTACTGTCACATAGTTACTGTCACTTAGTTACTGTCACATAGTTACTGTCATATAGTTACTGTCACTTAGTTACTGTCATATAGTTACTGTCACATAGTTACTGTCACTTAGTTACTGTCACATAGTTACTGTCACTTAGTTACTGTCACTTAGTTACTGTCACATAGTTACTGTCACATAGTTACTGTCATATAGTTACTGTCACATAGTTACTGTCACATAGTTACTGTCACTTAGTTACTGTCACATAGTTACTGTCACATAGTTACTGTCACTTAGTTACTGTCACTTAGTTACTGTCACATAGTTACTGTCACATAGTTACTGTCATATAGTTACTGTCACATAGTTACTGTCATATAGTTACTGTCACATAGTTACTGTCACACAGTTACTGTCACATAGTTACTGTCACTTACTTACTGTCACTTAGTTACTGTCACATAGTTACTGTCATATAGTTACTGTCACATAGTTACTGTCACACAGTTACTGTCACATAGTTACTGTCACTTAGTTTCTGTCACTTAGTTACTGTCACATAGTTACTGTCATATAGTTACTGTCACATAGTTACTGTCACACAGTTACTGTCACATAGTTACTGTCACTTACTTACTGTCACTTAGTTACTGTCACATAGTTACTGTCACATAGTTACTGTCATATAGTTACTGTCACATAGTTACTGTCACACAGTTACTGTCACATAGTTACTGTCACTTACTTACTGTCACTTAGTTACTGTCACATAGTTACTGTCATATAGTTACTGTTACACAGTTACTGTTACATAGTTACTGTCACTTAGTTACTGTCACACAGTTACTGTTACACAGTTACTGTCACTTAGTTACTGTCAAATAGTTACTGTCACTTAGTTACTGTCACTTAGTTACTGTCACATAGTTACTGTCATATAGTTACTGTCACACAGTTACTGTCACATAGTTACTGTGATATAGTTACTGTCACATAGTTACTGTGATATAGTTACTGTCACATAGTTACTGTCACACAGTTACTGTCACATAGTTACTGTCACACAGTTACTGTCACATAGTTACTGTGATATAGTTACTGTCACATAGTTACTGTCACATAGTTACTGTCACTTAGTTACTGTCACACAGTTACTGTCACATAGTTACTGTCACATAGTTACTGTCACACAGTTACTGTCATATAGTTACTGTCACATAGTTACTGTCACACAGTTACTGTCACATAGTTACTGTCACACAGTTACTGTCACACAGTTACTGTCATATAGTTACTGTCACTTAGTTACTGTCAAATAGTTACTGTCACTTAGTTACTGTCACACAGTTGCTGTCACTTAGTTACTGTCACATAGTTACTGTCATATAGTTACTGTCACACAGTTACTGTCACATAGTTACTGTGATATAGTTACTGTCACATAGTTACTGTCACATAGTTACTGTCATATAGTTACTGTCACACAGTTACTGTCACATAGTTACTGTCATATAGTTACTGTCACATAGTTACTGTCACTTAAGTTACTGTCACATAGTTACTGTCACATAGTTACTGTCACATAGTTACTGTCACACAGTTACTGTCACATAGTTACTGTCACTTAGTTACTGTCATATAGTTACTGTCACATAGTTACTGTCACATAGTTACTGTCATATAGTTACTGTCATATAGTTACTGTCACATAGTTACTGTCACTTAGTTACTGTCATATAGTTACTGTCACATAGTTACTGTCACATAGTTACTGTCACACAGTTACTGTCATATAGTTACTGTCACATAGTTACTGTCACATAGTTACTGTCACATAGTTACTGTCACACAGTTACTGTCACATAGTTATTGTCACTTAGTTACTGTCATATAGTTACTGTCACATAGTTACTGTCACATAGTTACTGTCATATAGTTACTGTCATATAGTTACTGTCACATAGTTACTGTCACTTAGTTACTGTCACATAGTTACTGTCACACAGTTACTGTCATATAGTTACTGTCACATAGTTACTGTCACATAGTTACTGTCACATAGTTACTGTCACACAGTTACTGTCAAATAGTTACTGTTACATAGTTACTGTCATATAGTTACTCTCACACAGTTACTGTCACATAGTTACTGTCATATAGTTACTGTCACATAGTTACTGTCACATAGTTACGGTCATATAGTTACTGTCACATAGTTACTGTCACACACTGTCACATAGTTACTGTCACATAGTTACTGTCACATAGTTACTGTCACATAGTTACTGTCACACAGTTACTGTCACATAGTTACTGTCACACAGTTACTGTCACATAGTTACTGTTACACAGTTACTTTCACACAGTTACTGTCATATAGTTACTGTCACACAGTTACTGTCACATAGTTACTGTCATATAGTTACTGTCACACAGTTACTGTCACACAGTTACTGTCACATAGTTACTGTCATATAGTTACTGTCACACAGTTACTGTCACATAGTTACTGTCACATAGTTACTGTCACACAGTTACTGTCACATAGTTACTGTCACACAGTTACTGTCACATAGTTACTGTCATATAGTTACTGTCACACAGTTACTGTCACATAGTTACTGTCATATAGTTACTGTCACACAGTTACTGTCACACAGTTACTGTCACATAGTTACTGTCATATAGTTACTGTTACACAGTTACTTTCACACAGTTACTGTCACATAGTTACTGTCATATAGTTACTGTCACACAGTTACTGTCACATAGTTACTGTCACATAGTTACTGTCTCATAGTTACTGTCACACAGTTACTGTCACACAGTTACTGTCACATAGTTACTGTCACATAGTTACTGTCACATAGTTACTGTCACACAGTTACTGTCACATAGTTACTGTCACACAGTTACTGTCATATAGTTACTGTTACACAGTTACTTTCACACAGTTACTGTCACATAGTTACTGTCATATAGTTACTGTTACACAGTTACTGTCACATAGTTACTGTCATATAGTTACTGTCACACAGTTACTGTCACATAGTTACTGTCACATAGTTACTGTCACATAGTTACTGTCACATAGTTACTGTCACATAGTTAATGTCACACAGTTACTGTCAAATAGTTACTGTCACATAGTTACTGTCACATAGTTACTGTCATATAGTTACTGTCACATAGTTACTGTCATATAGTTACTGTCACATAGTTACTGTCACATAGTTACTGTCACATAGTTACTGTCATATAGTTACTGTCATATAGTTACTGTCACTTAGTTACTGTCCAATAGTTACTGTCACATAGTTACTGTCACACAGTTACTGTCAAATAGTTACTGTCACATAGTTACTGTCACATAGTTACTGTCACATAGTTATTGTCAAATAGTTACTGTCACATAGTTACTGTCACATAGTTACTGTCATAGTTACTGTCATATAGTTACTGTCACACAGTTACTGTCACATAGTTACTGTCATATAGTTACTGTCACACAGTTACTGTCACATAGTTACTGTCACATAGTTACTGTCACACAGTTACTGTCTAATAGTTACTGTTACACAGTTACTGTCACATAGTTACTGTCACATAGTTACTGTCACATAGTTACTGTTACATAGTTACTGTCACACAGTTGCTGTCACACAGTTACTGTCACATAGTTACTGTTACATAGTTACTGTCACATAGTTACTGTCACTTAGTTACTGTCATATAGTTACTGTCACATAGTTACTGTCACATAGTTACTGTCACTTAGTTACTGTCATATAGTTACTGTCACATAGTTACTGTCACTTAGTTACTGTCATATAGTTACTGTCACATAGTTACTGTCACACAGTTACTGTCACATAGTTACTGTCACATAGTTACTGTCATATAGTTACTGTCACATAGTTACTGTCACATAGTTACTGTCATATAGTTACTGTCACATAGTTACTGTCATATAGTTACTGTCACATAGTTACTGTCATATAGTTACTGTCACATAGTTACTGTCACATAGTTACTGTCACATAGTTACTGTCATATAGTTACTGTCACATAGTTACTGGCATATAGTTACTGTCACATAGTTACTGTCACATAGTTACTGTCATATAGTTACTGTCACATAGTTACTGTCATATAGTTACTGTCACATAGTTACTGTCACATAGTTACTGTCATATAGTTACTGTCACATAGTTACTGTCACATAGTTACTGTCATATAGTTACTGTCACATAGTTCACTTCCTGTTTGTTGCTGTTGTTGGAACATGAGCGTTATGAAGTTGTCACTTTGGGTTCTGAAAAGTTCAGAACCCAAAGTTTACAATGTTAATATTTTATGAACCTAAAGATGAATCAATGATGTGTGAGAACAATCAGCAGATTAATGTTAATGAGGCGTTTATCCACAGAGTGTCTGAGGCTACAGCCTGTGTTTGAGGCTACAGCCTGTGTTTGAGGCTACAGCCTGTGTTTGAGGCTACAGCCTGTGTCTGAGGCTACAGCCTGTGTCTGAGGCTACAGCCTGTGTCTGAGGTTACAGCCTGTGTCTGAGGCTACAGCCTGTGTCTGAGGTTACAGCCTGTGTTTGAGGCTACAGCCTGTGTTTGAGGCTACAGCCTGTGTTTGAGGCTACAGCCTGTGTTTGAGGTTACAGCCTGTGTTTGAGGCTACAGCCTGTGTTTGAGGCTACAGCCTGTGTCTGAGGCTACAGCCTGTGTTTGAGGCTACAGCCTGTGTTTGAGGTTACAGCCTGTGTTTGAGGCTACAGCCTGTGTTTGAGGTTACAGCCTGTGTCTGAGGCTACAGCCTGTGTCTGAGGCTACAGCCTGTGTCTGAGGTTACAGCCTGTGTCTGAGTCTACAGCCTGTGTCTGAGGTTACAGCCTGTGTCTGAGGCTACAGCCTGTGTTTGAGGTTACAGCCTGTGTCTGAGGCTACAGCCTGTGTCTGAGGCTACAGCCTGTGTTTGAGGCTACAGCCTGTGTTTGAGGTTACAGCCTGTGTTTGAGGCTACAGCCTGTGTCTGAGGCTACAGCCTGTGTTTGAGGCTACAGCCTGTGTCTGAGGCTACAGCCTGTGTTTGAGGCTACAGCCTGTGTTTGAGGTTACAGCCTGTGTCTGAGGCTACAGCCTGTGTCTGAGGCTACAGCCTGTGTTTGAGGCTACAGCCTGTGTATGAGGCTACAGCCTGTGTTTGAGGCTACAGCCTGTGTTTGAGGTTACAGCCTGTGTTTGAGGTTACAGCCTGTGTCTGAGGCTACAGCCTGTGTTTGAGGCTACAGCCTGTGTTTGAGGTTACAGCCTGTGTCTGAGGCTACAGCCTGTGTTTGAGGCTACAGCCTGTGTTTGAGGCTACAGCCTGTGTCTGAGGCTACAGCCTGTGTCTGAGGTTACAGCCTGTGTCTGAGGCTACAGCCTGTGTTTGAGGCTACAGCCTGTGTTTGAGGTTACAGCCTGTGTTTGAGGCTACAGCCTGTGTTTGAGGCTACAGCCTGTGTTTGAGGTTACAGCCTGTGTCTGAGGCTACAGCCTGTGTCTGAGGCTACAGCCTGTGTCTGAGGCTACAGCCTGTGTTTGAGGTTACAGCCTGTGTCTGAGGTTACAGCCTGTGTCTGAGGCTACAGCCTGTGTCTGAGGCTACAGCCTGTGTCTGAGGCTACAGCCTGTGTTTGAGGCTACAGCCTGTGTCTGAGGCTACAGCCTGTGTTTGAGGCTACAGCCTGTGTTTGAGGTTACAGCCTGTGTCTGAGGTTACAGCCTGTGTTTGAGGTTACAGCCTGTGTTTGAGGTTACAGCCTGTGTTTGAGGTTACAGCCTGTGTTTGAGGTTACAGCCTGTGTTTGAGGTTACAGCCTGTGTTTGAGGCTACAGCCTGTGTTTGAGGCTACAGCCTGTGTTTGAGGCTACAGCCTGTGTTTGAGGCTACAGCCTGTGTCTGAGGCTACAGCCTGTGTTTGAGGCTACAGCCTGTGTTTGAGGTTACAGCCTGTGTTTGAGGCTACAGCCTGTGTTTGAGGTTACAGCCTGTGTTTGAGGTTACAGCCTGTGTTTGAGGCTACAGCCTGTGTTTGAGGCTACAGCCTGTGTTTGAGGTTACAGCCTGTGTTTGAGGTTACAGCCTGTGTTTGAGGCTACAGCCTGTGTCTGAGGCTACAGCCTGTGTCTGAGGCTACAGCCTGTGTCTGAGGCTACAGCCTGTGTTTGAGGTTACAGCCTGTGTTTGAGGATACAGCCTGTGTTTGAGGTTACAGCCTGTGTCTGAGGTTACAGCCTGTGTTTGAGGCTACAGCCTGTGTCTGAGGCTACAGCCTGTGTTTGAGGCTACAGCCTGTGTTTGAGGTTACAGCCTGTGTTTGAGGCTACAGCCTGTGTTTGAGGCTACAGCCTGTGTTTGAGGCTACAGCCTGTGTTTGAGGTTACAGCCTGTGTTTGAGGCTACAGCCTGTGTCTGAGGTTACAGCCTGTGTTTGAGGCTACAGCCTGTGTCTGAGGTTACAGCCTGTGTCTGAGGTTACAGCCTGTGTTTGAGGCTACAGCCTGTGTTTGAGGTTACAGCCTGTGTTTGAGGCTACAGCCTGTGTTTGAGGCTACAGCCTGTGTTTGAGGCTACAGCCTGTGTCTGAGGTTACAGCCTGTGTTTGAGGCTACAGCCTGTGTTTGAGGCTACAGCCTGTGTTTGAGGCTACAGCCTGTGTTTGAGGTTACAGCCTGTGTCTGAGGTTACAGCCTGTGTTTGAGGCTACAGCCTGTGTTTGAGGTTACAGCCTGTGTTTGAGGTTACAGCCTGTGTTTGAGGTTACAGCCTGTGTCTGAGGCTACAGCCTGTGTCTGAGGTTACAGCCTGTGTTTGAGGCTACAGCCTGTGTTTGAGGTTACAGCCTGTGTTTGAGGTTACAGCCTGTGTTTGAGGTTACAGCCTGTGTTTGAGGTTACAGCCTGTGTTTGAGGTTACAGCCTGTGTCTGAGGCTACAGCCTGTGTCTGAGGTTACAGCCTGTGTTTGAGGTTACAGCCTGTGTTTGAGGTTACAGCCTGTGTCTGAGGTTACAGCCTGTGTTTGAGGCTACAGCCTGTGTTTGAGGTTACAGCCTGTGTCTGAGGCTACAGCCTGTGTTTGAGGCTACAGCCTGTGTTTGAGGTTACAGCCTGTGTCTGAGGTTACAGCCTGTGTCTGAGGTTACAGCCTGTGTCTGAGGTTACAGCCTGTGTCTGAGGCTACAGCCTGTGTCTGAGGCTACAGCCTGTGTCTGAGGTTACAGCCTGTGTTTGAGGTTACAGCCTGTGTCTGAGGCTACAGCCTGTGTTTGAGGTTACAGCCTGTGTTTGAGGCTACAGCCTGTGTTTGAGGCTACAGCCTGTGTTTGAGGCTACAGCCTGTGTTTGAGGTTACAGCCTGTGTCTGAGGTTACAGCCTGTGTTTGAGGTTACAGCCTGTGTCTGAGGTTACAGCCTGTGTTTGAGGCTACAGCCTGTGTTTGAGGCTACAGCCTGTGTTTGAGGTTACAGCCTGTGTCTGAGGTTACAGCCTGTGTCTGAGGCTACAGCCTGTGTCTGAGGTTACAGCCTGTGTTTGAGGTTACAGCCTGTGTTTGAGGTTACAGCCTGTGTATGAGGTTACAGCCTGTGTTTGAGGATACAGCCTGTGTTTGAGGTTACAGCCTGTGTCTGAGGCTACAGCCTGTGTCTGAGGCTACAGCCTGTGTCTGAGGTTACAGCCTGTGTCTGAGGCTACAGCCTGTGTCTGAGGCTACAGCCTGTGTCTGAGGTTACAGCCTGTGTTTGAGGCTACAGCCTGTGTCTGAGGCTACAGCCTGTGTCTGAGGTTACAGCCTGTGTTTGAGGTTACAGCCTGTGTTTGAGGCTACAGCCTGTGTCTGAGGTTACAGCCTGTGTCTGAGGCTACAGCCTGTGTCTGAGGTTACAGCCTGTGTTTGAGGCTACAGCCTGTGTCTGAGGCTACAGCCTGTGTTTGAGGCTACAGCCTGTGTTTGAGGTTACAGCCTGTGTCTGAGGTTACAGCCTGTGTTTGAGGTTACAGCCTGTGTTTGAGGTTACAGCCTGTGTCTGAGGTTACAGCCTGTGTTTGAGGCTACAGCCTGTGTTTGAGGTTACAGCCTGTGTCTGAGGCTACAGCCTGTGTTTGAGGCTACAGCCTGTGTTTGAGGTTACAGCCTGTGTCTGAGGTTACAGCCTGTGTCTGAGGCTACAGCCTGTGTCTGAGGTTACAGCCTGTGTGTGAGGTTACAGCCTGTGTCTGAGGCTACAGCCTGTGTTTGAGTTTACAGCCTGTTTTTGAGGCTACAGCCTGTGTTTGAGGCTACAGCCTGTGTTTGAGGCTACAGCCTGTGTTTGAGGTTACAGCCTGTGTCTGAGGCTACAGCCTGTGTTTGAGGTTACAGCCTGTGTCTGAGGTTACAGCCTGTGTTTGAGGCTACAGCCTGTGTTTGAGGCTACAGCCTGTGTTTGAGGTTACAGCCTGTGTCTGAGGTTACAGCCTGTGTCTGAGGCTACAGCCTGTGTCTGAGGTTACAGCCTGTGTTTGAGGTTACAGCCTGTGTTTGAGGTTACAGCCTGTGTCTGAGGTTACAGCCTGTGTTTGAGGCTACAGCCTGTGTTTGAGGTTACAGCCTGTGTCTGAGGCTACAGCCTGTGTCTGAGGCTACAGCCTGTGTCTGAGGTTACAGCCTGTGTCTGAGGCTACAGCCTGTGTCTGAGGCTACAGCCTGTGTCTGAGGTTACAGCCTGTGTTTGAGGCTACAGCCTGTGTCTGAGGCTACAGCCTGTGTCTGAGGTTACAGCCTGTGTCTGAGGTTACAGCCTGTGTCTGAGGCTACAGCCTGTGTCTGAGGCTACAGCCTGTGTCTGAGGTTACAGCCTGTGTTTGAGGTTACAGCCTGTGTCTGAGGCTACAGCCTGTGTCTGAGGTTACAGCCTGTGTCTGAGGCTACAGCCTGTGTCTGAGGTTACAGCCTGTGTTTGAGGCTACAGCCTGTGTCTGAGGCTACAGCCTGTGTTTGAGGCTACAGCCTGTGTTTGAGGTTACAGCCTGTGTCTGAGGCTACAGCCTGTGTCTGAGGTTACAGCCTGTGTTTGAGGCTACAGCCTGTGTTTGAGGCTACAGTGTGTGTCAGAAGTGTTTGGGGTGGTTCTGTTTGCAGCCTGCAGGACACGTTGTTATTATGGGCTACGGTTTATTTTACCCGCTGACTTGTTGCTGCTTCTGTGGTGGAGCGTTTACACAGTGCAGACTAATTCCACTATACATCTGATTCAGGAAGAAACAGGACATTTTACACTAGAATGAATCAATGATTGTGCCGGTCCCAAGCCCGGATAAATACAGAGGGTTGCGTCAGGAAGGGCATCCGGCGCAAAACTTTTGCCAAATCAAAGATGCGAATCAAACATATGACTTCCATACCGGATCGGTCGAGGCCCGGGTTAACAACGACCGCCATCGGCGCTGTTGACCTACAGGGCGCCGGTGGAAATTGGATTACTGTTGGTCGAAGAAGGAGAGGAGGAAAGTGCGTTCGCACGAAGAAAGAGAAGAGGAGCGCCAAGAGTATAGGACTAAGAGTAGGGACGTTGAATGTTGGAACTATGACAGGAAAAGGTAGAGAGTTGGTCGACATGATGCAGAGGAGGAAGGTAGACATACTGTGTGTCCAGGAGACCAGGTGGAAAGGTAGCAAGGCTAGAAGTTTAGGAGCAGGGTTCAAGTTGTTCTATCATGGTGTAGATAGGAAGAGAAATGGAGTTATCTTGAAGGAGGAGTTTGTTAGGAATGTCCTGGAGGTAAAAAGAGTGTCGGATAGAGTGATGAGTCTGAAGCTAGAAATAGAAGGTGTGATGTTCAATGTTGTTAGTGGGTATGCCCCACAGGTAGGATGTGAGCTGGAGGAGAAGGAGAAATTCTGGTTGGACTTTGATGAAGTGATGCAGAGCATACCTAGAAGTGAGAGAGTTGTCATCGGTGCAGACTTCAATGGACATGTTGGTGCAGGTAACAGAGGTGATGAGGAAGTGATGGGCAGGTTTGGTATCCAGGAGAGGAACGCAGAAGGACAGATGGTAGTTGACTTTGCAAAAAGGATGGAAATGGCTGTAGTGAATACTTTTTTCCAGAAGAGGCAGGAACATAGGGTGACCTATAAGAGTGGTGGTAGGAGCACACAGGTAGACTACATCTTGTGTAGACGATGTAACCTGAAGGAGATCAGTGACTGCAAAGTAGTGGTAGGCGAGAGTGTAGCCAAACTGCAGAGGATGGTGGTGTGTAGGATGACTCTGGTGGTGAGGAAGATGAAGAGGACAAAGACAGAGCAGAAGACGAAATGGTGGAAGCTAAAAAAGGAAGAGTGTTGCATGACTTTTAGGAAGGAGTTAAGACAGGCTCTGGGTGGTCAGGAGGTGCTTCCAGATGACTGGACAACTACAGCTAATGTGATCAGGGAGACAGGTAGGAGAGTATTTGGTGTGTCATCTGGAAGGAAAGTAGATAAGGAGACTTGGTGGTGGAATGAGGAGGTACAGGAGTGTATTCAGAGAAAGAGGTTAGCTAAGAAGAAGTGGGACACTGAGAGGACTGAGGAGAGTAGACAGGAGTACAGGGAGATACAGCGTAAGGTGAAGGTAGAGGTAGCAAAGGCCAAACAAGAAGCTTATGATGACTTGTATGCTAGGTTGGACAGTAAGGAGGGAGAGACTGATCTATACAGGCTGGCAAGACAGAGAGATAGAGATGGGAAGGACGTGCAGCAGATTAGGGTGATTAAGGATAGGGATGGAAGTCTATTGACAGGTGCCAGTAGTGTGATGGGAAGATGGAAAGAGTACTTTGAAGAGTTGATGAACGTGGAAAATGAGAGAGAACAAAGACTAGAAGAGGTGACTGTTGTGGACCAGGATGTAGCAAAGATTAGCCAGGATGAAGTGAGGAGAGCACTGAAGAGGATGAAGAGTGGAAAGGCAGTCGGTCCTGATGATATACCTGTAGAGGTTTGGAAGTGTCTAGGAGAGGTGGCAGTAGAGTTTCTGACTGGGTTGTTCAACAGGATCTTAGATAGTGAGAAGATGCCTTAGGAGTGGAGGAGAAGTGTGCTGGTGCCCATTTTTAAGAACAAGGGAGATGTGCAGAGTTGTGGCAACTACAGAGGAATAAAGCTGATGAGCCATACAATGAAGTTATGGGAAAGAGTAGTGGAAGCTAGACTAAGGGCAGAAGTGAGCATTTGTGAGCAGCAGTATGGTTTCATGCCAAAAAAGAGTACTACAGATGCAGTATTTGCTTTGAGGATGTTGATAGAGAAGTACAGAGAAGGCCAGAGGGAGCTGCATTGTGTTTTTGTAGATCTGGAGAAAGCTTATGACAGGGTGCCCAGAGAGGAACTGTGGTATTGTATGAGGAAGTCTGGAGTGGCAGAGAAGTATGTTAGAGCGGTGCAGGACATGTATGAGGACTGTAAGACAGTGGTGAGGTGTGCTGTAGGTGTGACAGAGGAGTTCAAGGTGGAGGTGGGACTGCATCAGGGATCAGCTCTGAGCCCCTTCTTGTTGCTATGGTGATGGACAGGCTGACAGACGAGGTTAGACAGGAATCTCCATGGACTATGATGTTTGCAGATGACATTGTGATCTGCAGTGAGAGTAGGGACGAGGTGGAGGAGAAGCTAGAGAGGTGGAGGTTTGTCCTGGAAAGGAGAGGGATGAAGGTTAGCCGCAGTAAGACAGAGTACATGTGTGTGAATGAGAGGGACCCAAGTGGAAGAGTGAGGTTACAGGGAGAAGAGATCAAGAAGGTGGAGGATTTTAAGTACTTAGGGTCAACAGTCCAGAGCAATGGAGAGTGGGGAAAAGAGGTGAAGAAGCGTGTCCAGGCAGGATGGAATGGGTGGAGGAAAGTGTCAGGTGTGATGTGTGATAGAAGAGTTTCAGCTAAAATGAAAGGAAAGGTGTACAAAACTGTGGTGAGACCAGCGATGTTGTTTGGTCTAGAGACAGTGTCACTGAGGAAAAGACAGGAGACAGAGCTGGAGGTAGCAGAGATGAAGATGCTGAGGTTCTCTCTGGGAGTGACCAGGAAGGATAGGATCAGGAATGAGTACATCAGAGGGACAGCACATGTTAGAGGTTTTGGAGATAAAGTCAGAGAGGCCAGACTGAGATGGTTTGGACATGTCCAGAGGAGAGATAGTGAATATATTGGTAGAAGGATGCTGAGTTTTGAACTGCCAGGCAGGAGGCCTAGAGGAAGACCAAAGAGGAGGTTTATGGATGTAGTGAAAGAGGACATGAAGGTAGTTGGTGTGAGAGAAGAGGATGCAAAGGACAGGGTTAGATGGAGGCAGTTGATTCGCTGTGGCGACCCCTGAAGGGAAAAGCCCAAAGGAAAAGAAGAATGAATCAATGACATCTCCACACTGACTGCATGCAGACGTGTCCAGGAGAAACTGACTCTAAGCCCTCAAACCGTCCAGAAAACCTGACAGTACAGCAGAACCTGGAGATACGAGCGGTTTGAGATATGAGCGGTCTGAGATACAAGCAGTTTGAGATATGAGCTGTCTGAGATACGAGCGGTTTGAAATACGAGCTGTTTGAGATACGAGCGGTCTGAGATATGAGCGGTTTGAGATACGAGCGTCGCTCTGTGTGATATGTGTTAGACAGAATAGCAAAATTCTGAGATAAGAGCCGTGACTCAGGACACAACATCAGCTGATTGAAAGTATTAGTAAGGAATTAATTCATATTGGTTGATAAATATATGTTGTTGTTGTTGTTGTTGTTTTTGAGTGGGGGGTTGTTTTTTTTCTATATTTTCGGGTGTT
>CM023624.1:18576696-18601696 GCA_013358685.1 Antennarius maculatus
CGGGTGGGGGGCCGACAGTGTGTGTTCAGTGTGTTCACACACACACATCGGACTGAACTGCAGCGCAGACCGGACCTGGCAGAACACGAGCGGCCGGCGCCCAGGGAGGGGCGGTCCCTCATCCGTCACACGGATGACCTCATGAAGCTGGGGGGTCGTCCTGTGTGGGCTGGGAAGGGTTAAATCAGTGTTACATTAAAGTGTTTTCATACTCAGATGGACTGGAGTACGGACCCCCCCCCACGTGTGTCTGATCAGTGTGAAACCGTCACTCCAGAGACGTGAATACTGGGGGGGGGACCCCGTGTGTCCGTGAGCAGGAGCATCCTTGTGTCCCCACCGTGAACCATCCGTGTGTCGTGTAGTCGTGCATACATTGATAACATTTCCATTAAGCTGGGGGGGGGTCATCATCTCTGTGAACCTCAGTGTTTGCTCCTCTGTGATGGAATCTGTCCTGGAGGTGTTACTGGTGTCACTGGAACACCCCCGTTGGTGTTAAAGAGGAGCGACACGCTTGAATCATTAGTGTTAAAGCGTCGAAAGCGTGTTTCAGGTGTGTGTACAGACGTGTTCTAGTGACAGGTGTGTGTACAGGCGTGTTCTAGTGACAGGTGTGTGTACAGACGTGTTCTAGTGACAGGTGTGTGTACAGGCGTGTTCTAGTGACAGGTGTGTGTACAGACGTGTTCTAGTGACAGGTGTGTGTACAGACGTGTTCTAGTGACAGGTGTGTGTACAGACGTGTTCTAGTGACAGGTGTGTGTACAGGCGTGTTCTAGTGACAGGTGTGTGTACAGACGTGTTCTAGTGACAGGTGTGTGTACAGGCGTGTTCTAGTGACAGGTGTGTGTACAGACGTGTTCTAGTGACAGGTGTGTGTACAGACGTGTTCTAGTGACAGGTGTGTGTACAGGCGTGTTCTAGTGACAGGTGTGTGTACAGACGTGTTCTAGTGACAGGTGTGTGTACAGGCGTGTTCTAGTGACAGGTGTGTGTACAGACGTGTTCTAGTGACAGGTGTGTGTACAGACGTGTTCTAGTGACAGGTGTGTGTACAGGCGTGTTCTAGTGACAGGTGTGTGTACAGACGTGTTCTAGTGACAGGTGTGTGTACAGGCGTGTTCTAGTGACAGGTGTGTGTACAGACGTGTTCTAGTGACAGGTGTGTGTACAGGCGTGTTCTAGTGACAGGTGTGTGTACAGGCGTGTTCTAGTGACAGGTGTGTGTACAGGCGTGTTCTAGTGACAGGTGTGTGTACAGACGTGTTCTAGTGACAGGTGTGTGTACAGACGTGTTCTAGTGACAGGTGTGTGTACAGACGTGTTCTAGTGACAGGTGTGTGTACAGACGTGTTCTAGTGACAGGTGTGTGTACAGGCGTGTTCTAGTGACAGGTGTGTGTACAGACGTGTTCTAGTGACAGGCGTGTGTGTACAGACGTGTTCTAGTGACAGGTGTGTGTACAGGCGTGTTCTAGTGACAGGTGTGTGTACAGGCGTGTTCTAGTGACAGGTGTGTGTACAGGCGTGTTCTAGTGACAGGTGTGTGTACAGACGTGTTCTATTGACAGGCGTGTGTGTACAGACGTGTTCTAGTGACAGGTGTGTGTACAGACGTGTTCTAGTGACAGGCGTGTGTGTACAGACGTGTTCTAGTGACAGGCGTGTGTGTGTTGATGGTGAACCACTGAAAGATGATTTTTTTTTTGTAAATTTGAATTAAAACAACTGTGGAACAAAAAAACGTGATTGTGTTTCATCCGAAGGTTTGTCTGGAGTGTTTGGGATGTTCTCTGTGTGTGTGTGTGTGTGTGTGTGTGTGTGTGTGTGTGTGTGTGTGTGTGTGTGTGTGTGTGTGTGTGTGTGTCCGTCTGGGGACGCCAGCAGGAAGGTGAGTGTGCTGTTTAACCTTGACCTTCGTCTCCACTTTAATTCCAGGAGTGAATTAATCTGGTCCGATCTGCTTATTGAACTGAGTGATTAACGCTCTCGCGTCTCAATCAATCACGTTCCTGTTAATGATGAAACCACCTGCACTGTGTTTCTTCAGGTTCCTCAGATGCAGCACAACCTCTGGCGCCTGGCGTCCATTAATCTGCTTTCTCCATTCATCGAAGGCGTTTTTGTCGTTACTCAGGTCGATGGCTGCAGACCTGAAGGATGTGGATTAATTGATGTCTAATTAGGTAATTGCCGCGGTGTCGGTGTTGATTAAGGTGCAGAGACGAAGCTGCTTGTTCAGGCGGCGTGAAGCTGAAGCTGCATTTATTGTTACTGTCAGCTTTGGATAAAACCGACGTATGGAGACGATCTGACACAGTTACTGCATGCAGCCCGTGTGCACTGAGTTCATGTTACCTCCAGAGAGCAGTGCATCCTGGGATGCGCTTCAAGAACAATGTGTGCATCCCAACATGACGTTTATGAATCCCAAAAGTAATAACAGAATGTACGGTAGAAGCGACACAAGGATTGAGTTTCGCAATAGTACAACATAAAAAACTAAGTAAACTTAATTTAAATGTGTTTATTAATAATGTAACTGTTTAAGTAAAAAGAAAAAAATAAAATTATATACTATGCTTCACAGCTATCGTGTTAAAGCCTGGTGGTCATTTAAAAAACAGTTCAGAAATAAAGATGTAATAGTTTTTGTTCACTTTTGCTTTTCACTCAATAGTTTTCTTTACCTTTAATTCATATTTTCTGCTGTGGACACTGAACCAAGCTGACAGAACCTTCACACACATTTAGTAATATCTATAGTAATATCTGTAGTAATATCTGTAGTAATATCTGTAGTCATGTCTGTAGTAATATCTATAGTAATAACTGTAGTAATGTCTGTAGTAATATCTGTAGTAATACCTGTAGTAATGTCTGTAGTAACATCTGTAGTAATGTCTGTAGTAACATCTGTAGTAATATCTGTAGTAATATCTGTAGTAATACCTGTAGTAATGTCTGTAGTAACATCTGTAGTAATATCTGTAGTAATATCTGTAGTAATACCTGCAGTAATATCTGCTGTAGTACCTGTAGTAATACCTGTAGTAATATCTAGTAATATCTGTAGTAATACCTGTAGTAATACCTGTAGTAATATCTGTAGTAATACCTGTAGTAATACCTGCAGTAATATCTGTAGTAATATCTGTAGTAATATCTGTAGTAATATCTGTAGTAATACCTGTAGTAATACCTGTAGTAATATCTGTAGTAATACCTGTAGTAATATCTGTAGTAATATTTGTAGTAATACCTGTAGTAATACCTGTAGTAATATTTGTAGTAATATCTGTAGTAATACCTGTAGTAATATCTGTAGTAATATCTGTAGTAATAACTGTAGTAATACCTGTAGTAATATCTGCTGTAGTACCTGTAGTAATACCTGGAGTAATGTCTGTAGTAATATCTGTAGTAATACCTGTAGTAATGTCTGTAGTAACATCTGTAGTAACATCTGTAGTAATATCTGTAGTAATATCTGTAGTAATACCTGTAGTAATATCTGCTGTAGTACCTGTAGTAATATCTGCTGTAGTACCTGTAGTAATATCTGTAGTAATATCTGTAGTAATACCTGTAGTAATATCTGATGTAGTAACTGTAGTAATATCTGCTGTAATACCTGTAGTAATATCTGTAGTAATATCTGTAGTAATACCTGTAGTAATATCTGCTGTAGTACCTGTAGTAATACCTGTAGTAATAACTGTAGTAATATCTGTAGTAATACCTGTAGTAATATCTGTAGTAATATCTGTAGTAATACCTGTAGTAATATCTGTAGTAATACCTGTAGTAATACCTGTAGTACTATCCATAGTAATACCTGTAGTAATACCTGTAGTAATACCTGTAGTAATGTCTGTAGTAATACCTGTAGTAATATCTGTAGTAATACCTGTAGTAATACCTGTAGTAATATCTGTAGTAATACCTGTAGTAATATCTGTAGTAATACCTGTAGTAATATCTGTAGTAATATCTGTAGTAATACCTGTAGTAATGTCTGTAGTAACATCTGTAGTAACATCTGTAGTAATATCTGTAGTAATATCTGTAGTAATACCTGTAGTAATATCTGCTGTAGTACCTGTAGTAATATCTGCTGTAGTACCTGTAGTAATATCTGTAGTAATATCTGTAGTAATACCTGTAGTAATATCTGCTGTAGTACCTGTAGTAATACCTGTAGTAATACCTGTAGTAATATCTGTAGTAATACCTGTAGTAATATCTGTAGTAATATCTGTAGTAATACCTGTAGTAATATCTGTAGTAATATCTGTAGTAATACCTGTAGTAATACCTGTAGTACTATCCATAGTAATACCTGTAGTAATACCTGTAGTAATACCTGTAGTAATGTCTGTAGTAATACCTGTAGTAATATCTGTAGTAATACCTGTAGTAATACCTGTAGTAATACCTGTAGTAATATCTGTAGTAATATCTGTAGTAATATCTGTAGTAATACCTGTAGTAATATCTGTAGTAATATCTGTAGTAATATCTGTAGTAATATCTGTAGTAATATCTGTTGTAATATCTGTAGTAATACCTGTAGTAATACCTGTAGTAATACCTGTAGTAATACCTGTAGTAATACCTGTAGTAATACCTGTAGTAATATCTGTAGTAATACCTGTAGTAATATCTGTAGTAATACCTGCAGTAATATCTGTACTAATATCTGTAGTAATACCTGTAGTAATATCTGTTGTAATATCTGTAGTAATATCTGTAGTAATATCTGTAGTAATACCTGTAGTAATATCTGTACTAATATCTGTAGTAATACCTGTAGTAATATCTGTTGTAATATCTGTAGTAATATCTGTAGTAATACCTGTAGTAATATCTGTAGTAATATCTGTAGTAATACCTGTAGTAATATCTGTACTAATATCTGTAGTAATATCTGTAGTAATATCTGTTGTAATATCTGTAGTAATATCTGTAGTAATACCTGTAGTAATATCTGTAGTAATATCTGTAGTAATACCTGTAGTAATATCTGTACTAATATCTGTAGTAATACCTGTAGTAATATCTGTTGTAATATCTGTCTCTTTCTTCATTAACTTTTGATTGTTTTTTTCATTGTCACTTGCTTTTTCTCCAACTTCTGAATATTTTTTGATTGCATGATGATAATTAACTTTAATTAGAGTTTCTCCTAACCCCCCAGCAGACGTTCCAAAGCGCTTTACCAGACAGACAAACCCAACAGGACTCTTCTTGTTGCTCTGGAGGGTCTGACTAACTCCTCTCTCACTGCAGCTGGAAACCAGCAGACGTGTTGCTGATTGGTTAATTTTAATAAGGTAGAATCACACAGGTGAGTCACACAGGTGAGTCACACAGGTGAGTCACACAGGTGAGTATCATGATGAGAAACATAATGGTGATTTCCGGGTTCGAAATTTAAGTGGAGAAATGGAAAAATAGTGAATATTTTTGTTTATAGAGTGAATTTAAAGCTTGCGTCCCAGAGACACACGCAGTCTGACGATCGTGCGTTCTTGACAAAAAATGCGTCAAAGATGCTACTATGCAAACGAGAACACTAAACAAGAACACTGTACTGAGACCGCTGCCCCCCTGTGGCCGTGGGTTCCATTCCACTCAGCCCTTTGCTGTGTCACAAGTTACCCACCCCACTGTCTCGTTACTGGAAATGAACATGAACCACTCATGAAAATGTCAAGTAGAATCTTCATTGGGATAAAACAGAACAGTTTTCCTGGTGCTGATTGGTTGCTTTAAGTCTCATCAGTCCTTCACTGAATTCTAAAACAAGCCGGTGGTCAAAGTGAGACCAACTTTTTCCTTTTTCCTTCATAGAGTTCAAGTTTTCATCCAATCCCCTTGTTTGTTTAATCTGTATTTACTGCCAAAGGACCCCCCCCCCCAGCTTTGACGTAACCCTCCCCTCTGGTTTGCTTTGACAGGACCACCTTGGACTGGACGAGCGCGTCAGAGGTGGGTAGCACTGAATCACGGTGGAAACCACAGGTCCTTCTAGAGGGGGGGGCTCCAGTATTTCCAAATGAGAAAACAATTAGATCATTTCTATAATTCATGGGTGCGACCGCAGCTCAGGCCGGGGGGGCCGGGCGTGTTTGAAGTGCTCCATATGCTCGCAGTGGTTTTCAGGCCGGCCGCTCCGCCGAGGCCGAGGTGTGGGCAGGTGATGCAACACGCCATTACAGGGCATTAATGTTTTATTGGCTGCAGAGCCCCCCCCACCTCACTGGGCTCTGAGCAAAGTGGACAGATGACGAACCGCCGGCTAAGAGGCTCCGCTAATCTCTGCTAACGACCCCTGGATGGGCCCCGCTACTCTGATGGGGCTGTTAGCGTGTTAGCGCGTTACCGTGTGATGAGGAAGCAGTCATGCACATACGACACGTCAGAAGACGTGTTTGGGACGCAGTGGATCTCGTGTGCAGAAGAATAAGTGGAATAAAAACGCCCCACTGAGGTGAGACCCTACAGGTTCTGTAGATTATGTGTCGTCACTGGATCTAATGTTAGTCTGAGTTTAATTCAAATCTGTTCAGGAAGTAAACACTGATATTATGCGACATGATGATAGAACATGTGTCATGTATGATGGAGGCAGCGTGAACTACAAACTAGTGTCCGCCTCAGGACCTCAGTGGACCTCTAGTCTTAGCCAAACGTCTGATGGAACCAGTCCCACCAGCTCCAGTGGCTCCACTGCAGCCAGTAGATGTTGGCCCTGGGCCCCGCCTTCGTCCCAACTCACCCAGTGAGGCTCATGGGATATCAGTCGCCACATGACGGATGGCAGCGTCACATTTACGGAGACCCCCCTCTGAGCATCCAGCGATGGAACAAACAACGCCAGATGTAGCTCCAGTGGAGATGTCTTCCAGACCAAACACCGAACCTGAGGGCTCCTCATGCTCTGCTGAGATGAAGCTGCTTGGAAGGCTCTGAAGAGGTTAAAGAAACCAAGAACATAGCCAAAAGCCCCAAGAGGGGCAACAAGGACCCAAAGGCAGTCACCTAAAAGGTTTAAATTCTTCACATGAGGTCCATTCATTCGTTGTTATTACATTTAGTAGAAGTGGAGACTTCAGGCGTTAGGGTGAGAAGGGGTTAGAAGGGGTGAGAAGTTGACCCATGTCTATTACCCCTATTACTCTTTCTGTTATCCTATTACCATGTAGCCGCAAGAGGGCACAAGCCAGTGTCTTATTGTGCCGGTCCCAAGCCCGGATAAATACAGAGGGTTTTGTCAGGAAGGGCATCCGTGTTAACAACGACCGCCATCGGCGCTGTTGACCTACAGGGCGCCGGTCGAAATTGGACTACTGTTGGTCGAAGAAGGAGAGGAGGAAAGTGTGTTCATAGGAAGAAAGAGAAGAGGAACGCCAAGAGTATAGGACTGAGAGTAGGGACGTTGAATGTTGGAACTATGACAGGAAAAGGTAGAGAGTTGGTCGACATGATGCAGAGGAGGAAGGTAGACATACTGTGTGTCCAGGAGACCAGGTGGAAAGGTAGCAAGGCTAGAAGTTTAGGAGCAGGGTTCAAGTTGTTCTATCATGGTGTAGATGGGAAGAGAAATGGAGTAGGAGTTATCTTGAAGGAGGAGTTTGTTAGGAATGTCCTGGATGTAAAAAGAGTGTCAGATAGAGTGATGAGTCTGAAGCTAGAAATAGAAGGTGTGATGTTCAATGTTGTTAGTGGGTATGCTCCACAGGTAGGATGTGAGCTGGAGGAGAAGGAGAAATTCTGGTTGGACTTTGATGAAGTGATGCAGAGCATACCTAGAAGTGAGAGAGTTGTCATTGAGGAGGGTATTGAAGAGGATGAAGAGTGGAAAGGCAGTCGGTCCTGATGATATACTTGTAGAGGTTTGGAAGTGTCTAGGAGAGGTGGCAGTAGAGTTTCTGACTGGGTTGTTCAACAGGATCTTAGATAGTGAGAAGATGCCTGAGGAGTGGAGGAGAAGTGTGCTGGTGCCCATTTTTAAGAACAAGGGAGATGTGCAGAGTTGTGACAACTACAGAGGAATAAAGCTGATGAGCCATACAATGAAGTTATGGGAAAGAGTAGTGGAAGCTAGACTAAGGGCAGAAGTGAGCATTTGTGAGCAGCAGTATGGTTTCATGCCAAAAAAGAGTACTACAGATGCAGTATTTGCTTTGAGGATGTTGATAGAGAAGTACAGAGAAGGCCAGACGGAGCTGCATTGTGTTTTTGTAGATCTGGAGAAAGCTTATGACAGGGTGCCCAGAGAGGAACTGTGGTATTGTATGAGGAAGTCTGGAGTGTCAGAGAAGTATGTTAGAGCGGTGCAGGACACGTATGAGGACTGTAAGACAGTGGTGAGGTGTGCTGTAGGTGTGACAGAGGAGTTCAAGGTGGAGGTGGGACTGCATCAGGGATCAGCTCTGAGCCCCTTCTTGTTCGCTACAGTGATGGACAGGCTGACAGACGAGGTTAGACAGGAATCTCCATGGACTATGATGTTTGCAGATGACATTGTGATCTGCAGTGAGAGCAGGGAAGAGGTGGAGGAGAAGCTAGAGAGGTGGAGGTTTGTCCTGGAAAGGAGAGGGATGAAGGTTAGCCGCAGTAAGACAGAGTACATGTGTGTGAATGAGAGGGACCCAAGTGGAAGAGTGAGGTTACAGGGAGAAGAGATCAAGAAGGTGGAGGATTTTAAGTACTTAGGGTCAACAGTCCAGAGCAATGGAGAGTGTGGAAAAGAGGTGAAGAAACGTGTCCAGGCAGGATGGAATGGGTGGAGAAAAGTGTCAGGTGTGATGTGTGATAGAAGAGTTTCAGCTAAAATGAAAGGAAAGGTGTACAAAACTGTGGTGAGACCAGCGATGTTGTTTGGTCTAGAGACAGTGTCACTGAGGAAAAGACAGGAGACAGAGCTGGAGGTAGCAGAGATGAAGATGCTGAGGTTCTCTCTGGGAGTGACCAGGAAGGATAGGATCAGGAATGAGTACATCAGAGGGACAGCACATGTTAGAGGTTTTGGAGATAAAGTCAGAGAGGCCAGACTGAGATGGTTTGGACATGTCCAGAGGAGAGATAGTGAATATATTGGTAGAAGGATGCTGAGTTTTGAACTGCCAGGCAGGAGGCCTAGAGGAAGACCAAAGAGGAGGTTTATGGATGTAGTGAAAGAGGACATGAAGGTAGTTGGTGTGAGAGAAGAGGATGCAAAGGACAGGGTTAGATGGAGGACACTGATTGGCTGTGGCGACCCCTGAAGGGAAAAGCCCAAAGGAGAAGAAGGAGAAGAGACTTCAATAGAGTCCAGTGCTACCAGTACCACCAGTCAGTACCCATGCCATCCAGACTGGGGGCTTACGGGGTCTTCTTCCCAAAGTGCTGTCATAGCTTCAGCTAGGCTGCGCTCTAGCATGCATGGCTCCACTAAGTAAGCGTGTGAGTAAAGCGTGTGAGTAAGCGTGTGAGTAAAGCGTGTGAGTAAAGCGTGTGAGTATGCGTGTGAGTAAGCATGTGAGTAAAGCGTGTGAGTAAAGCGTGTGAGTAAAGCGTGTGAGTAAGCGTGTGAGTAAAGCGTGTGAGTAAGCGTGTGAGTAAAGCGTGTGAGTAAAGCGTGTGAGTAAAGCGTGTGAGTAAAGCGTGTGAGTAAGCGTGTGAGTAAAGCGTGTGAGTAAGCGTGTGAGTAAAGCGTGTGAGTAAGCGTGTGAGTAAAGCGTGTGAGTAAGCGTGTGAGTAAAGCGTGTGAGTAAAGCGTGAGAGTAAGCGTGTGAGTAAAGCGTGTGAGTAAGCGTGTGAGTAAAGCGTGTGAGTAAAGCGTGTGAGTAAAGCGTGTGAGTATGCCTGTGAGTAAAGCGTGTGAGTAAGCATGTGAGTAAAGCGTGTGAGTAAAGCGTGTGAGTAAAACGTGTGAGTAAGCGTGTGAGTAAAGCGTGTGAGTAAGCGTGTGAGTACGCGTGTGAGTAAAGCGTGTGAGTAAAGCGTGTGAGTAAGCGTGTGAGTAAAGCGTGTGAGTAAGCGTGTGAGTAAGCGTGTGAGTAAAGCGTGTGAGTAAGCGTGTGAGTAAAGCGTGTGAGAAAAGCGTGTGAGTAAAGCGTGTGAGTAAAGCGTGTGAGTAAAGCGTGTGAGTAAGCGTGTGAGTAAAGCGTGTGAGTAAGCGTGTGAGTAAAGCGTGTGAGTAAGCGTGTGAGTAAAGCGTGTGAGTAAGCGTGTGAGTAAAGCGTGTGAGTAAGCGTGTGAGTAAGAGTGTGAGTAAAGCGTGTGAGTAAGCTTGTGAGTAAGCGTGTGAGTAAGCGTGTGAGTAAAGCGTGTGAGTAAAGCGTGTGAGTAAGCGTGTGAGTAAAGCGTGGGAGTAAAGCGTGTGAGTAAAGCGTGTGAGTAAGCGTGTGAGTAAAGCGTGTGAGTAAGTGTGTGAGTAAAGCGTGTGAGTAAAGCGTGTGAGTAAGCGTGTGAGTAAAGCGTGTGAGTAAGCGTGTGAGTAAGCGTGTGAGTAAAGCCTGTGAGTAAAGCGTGTGAGTAAGCGTGTGAGTAAAGCGTGTGAGTAAGCGTGTGAGTAAGCGTGCGAGTAAAGCGTATGAGTAAAGCGTGCGAGTAAAGCGTGCGAGTAAAGCGTGCGAGTAAAGCGTGTGAGTAAGCGTGTGAGTAAAGCGTGTGAGTAAGCGTGTGAGTAAGCGTGTGAGTAAAGCGTGTGAGTAAAGCGTGTGAGTAAGCGTGTGAGTAAAGCCTGTGAGTAAAGCGTGTGAGTAAAGCGTGTGAGTAAAGCGTGTGAGTAAGCGTGTGAGTAAGCGTGCGAGTAAAGCGTGTGAGTAAAGCGTGCGAGTAAAGCGTGCGAGTAAAGCGTGCGAGTAAAGCGTGTGAGTAAGCGTGTGAGTAAGCGTGTGAGTAAGCGTGTGAGTAAGCGTGTGAGTAAAGCGTGTGAGTAAAGCGTGTGAGTAAAGCGTGTGAGTAATGCGTGTGAGTAAGCGTGTGAGTAAAGCGTGTGAGTAAAGCGTGTGAGTAAAGCGTGTGAGTAAAGCGTGTGAGTAAGCGTGTGAGTAAAGCGTGTGAGTAAGCGTGTGAGTAAGCGTGTGAGTAAGCGTGTGAGTAAAGCGTGTGAGTAAAGCGTGTGAGTAAGCGTGTGAGTAATGCGTGTGAGTAAGCGTGTGAGTAAAGCGTGTGAGTAAGCGTGTGAGTAAAGCGTGTGAGTAAAGCGTGTGAGTAAGCGTGTGAGTAAGCGTGTGAGTAAAGCGTGTGAGTAAGCGTGTGAGTAAAGCGTGTGAGTAAAGCGTGTGAGTAAAGCGTGTGAGTAAAGCGTGTGAGTAAAGCGTGTGAGTAAGCGTGTGAGTAAGCGTGTGAGTAAGCGTGTGAGTAAAGCGTGTGAGTAAAGCGTGTGAGTAAGCGTGTGAGTAAGTGTGTGAGTAAAGCGTGTGAGTAAAGCGTGTGAGTAAGCGTGTGAGTAAAGCGTGTGAGTAAAGCGTGTGAGTAAGCGTGTGAGTAAGCGTGTGAGTAAAGCGTGTGAGTAAACGTGTGAGTAAGCGTGTGAGTAAAGCGTGTGAGTAAGCGTGTGAGTAAAGCGTGTGAGTAAGCGTGTGAGTAAAGCGTGTGAGTAAAGCGTGTGAGTAAAAGCGTGTGAGTAAGCGTGTGAGTAAGCGTGTGAGTAAAGCGTGTGAGTAAAGCGTGTGAGTAAGCGTGTGAGTAAGCGTGTGAGTAAAGCGTGTGAGTAAAGCGTGTGAGTAAAGCGTGTGAGTAAAGCGTGTGAGTAAGCGTGTGAGTAAAGCGTGTGAGTAAAGCGTGTGAGTAAGCGTGTGAGTAAAGCGTGTGAGTAAAGCGTGTGAGTAAGCGTGTGAGTAAGCGTGTGAGTAAAGCGTGTGAGTAAAGCGTGTGAGTAAAGCGTGTGAGTAAAGCGTGTGAGTAAGCGTGTGAGTAAAGCGTGTGAGTAAGACGTGTGAGTAAAGCGTGTGAGTAAAGCGTGTGAGTAAGCGTGTGAGTAAAGCGTGTGAGTAAGCGTGTGAGTAAAGCGTGTGAGTAAGCGGTGTGAGTAAGCGTGTGAGTAAAGCGTGTGAGTAAAGCGTGTGAGTAAAGCGTGTGAGTAAAGCGTGTGAGTAAAGCGTGTGAGTAAAGCGTGTGAGTAAAGCGTGTGAGTAAGCGTGTGAGTAAAGCGTGTGAGTAAGCGTGTGAGTAAGCGTGTGAGTAAAGCGTGTGAGTAAAGCGTGTGAGTAAGCGTGTGAGTAAAGCGTGTGAGTAAGCGTGTGAGTAAAGCGTGTGAGTAAAGCGTGTGAGTAAAGCGTGTGAGTAAAGCGTGTGAGTAAGGCGTGTGAGTAAAGCGTGTGAGTAAGCGTGTGAGTAAAGCGTGTGAGTAAAGCGTGTGAGTAAGCGTGTGAGTAAAGCGTGTGAGTAAGCGTGTGAGTAAAGCGTGTGAGTAAAGCGTGTGAGTAAAGCGTGTGAGTAAAGCGTGTGAGTAAAGCGTGTGAGTAAAGCGTGTGAGTAAAGCGTGTCAGAACTCCAAATGTCAGCGTTATG
The DNA here is from genome assembly GCA_013358685.1 of Antennarius maculatus. NCBI lineage: Eukaryota > Metazoa > Chordata > Actinopteri > Lophiiformes > Antennariidae > Antennarius > Antennarius maculatus. The sequence continues at coordinate 18,589,209 of CM023624.1, forward strand.
AAGGCGGATCGTTTTCGTGGAGCTTCAATGCATTTTAAATTCAGCGGATCAACATTCCAGCCCAGGATTTACATCAGGTGATTGCAGGATGCTGAGGTACCTTTGTGCTGGTGATGCCCCCCCCCTCCCCCCCCACCTTCAGTAATACAATCAGGTCCATTAAGTGTGCAGTAAATACTGGGCAGGACTGTGTGAGCGCTCCATGACAGATAATGGCCCCCCTCCAGAACATCTATTTATTTATCCGTGGACACTTAGAGCTGCTGCTCCAGCAGACCCCCCCGCCCCCCCACTACAAGACGTCAGACATCCTCAGTCCTTCACGCCGTTTTCTTTCTGCTATGAGTGTTGGAACAGAAAGGAGGGCGGTGTTACTCCTCTCTGTGGGGTACCTACGGCGGCTATGGGGGTCCAGGGAAATTAACTTCACTGAGAACACAGACTGTGAGGGGGGGGTGCAGGGCGGGGTGGAGGTGACTCAACCAGGACTCTCACTCTGTTCCTGGGATAAAATACCTCTTTGTCACCTGGAGGAGTGACGTCTGGTCCTGGAACTCTGTGGTCACGGGTAGCATCGCCCCCGCCTGCCTGAAGACCCTCACCCCCTGAGCTCCTGATGGTGGGTGGTGTTTCAGGTGATTTTGCCCACAGGTGTGTTGTGGTTTCCTGTCGTGAACACTGGTGAATGTTTCAGGCGTGAGAACCGAGGCGATGGTCCGACCTGGGGGAGACGTGAGACTGAGGCTCGCTGTGATTGGAGCAGACAGCGAGACAGGAAGAACCAGGTCTTCTGATTGAATAAAAATGAAAGTTAAAAGAAAACATGGGGGGGGGCTCATTAACACTGTTGGCTCCAGAAGCTGGTAGCTAACAGAACGTATTTCCCGGTGGAGACGTTCTCCACAGAGGCTGTAATTAGGACATCTCATCCTGGTGCTGCTCTCTGATTGGAGGAGAGAGCCTGGTCGTTATCGAGCCCTCTGGCCCCCGATGCTGGGGGGGTGGGGTCCTAAACAAATCACAAACAAGAATCTAATTAAAGGATCACAGCCCACGCGTGGACGCCGGCGTCTCCTCTGCGTTTGGAGTCAGGTCGGCCTTTAGGGGGCGGGGCTACCAGCTCCTCAGAAGCTCATTGGATTGGCTGCAGTCGAACTGAATTAGCTGCACATCTTTACATCGCTGCCAACGACCGCAAAGTGGGTCGATCGTGTCTTCTGTTGATCCTCGTTGGCGTGGGGCCGTACGTTAAAGCCGTACGTTACCGAAGAGCCTGAGCAGCCGCGGCCCCCCCCCAGCATCTCCTTTGTTGTGCTGTCAGCACTAATCCCCCCCCAGGGGTCTCTCTCTCTAGTCGCTGCCCCCACATTGGTGGAGGAAACTGAGGCGAGCCAGGAGGGCACCCACACACCCCTCCATCGCCCCTGCAGCCCCCCACACGTAAACCTGCCTCCCACCCCCGCCCCCCACCAGGGGAATCAGAACCTGACCTAAGAGCATGGGGGAGGCACACAGGTCTGTGGCCGTATCTTCACACCCTTCATCAGCTCCACGGATCCTTCTGGAGCCTGTCTCTGTCTGACTGGGGGGGTTTGTTCACTGACACCCCAGAACTGAAGCCCTTGTCAGATGTTTCCTGCACAGCAGAAGCTGAAGGTAGCAGGAAGTAAAGAACCTACAACTCAGGACCGTAACGTTTGATGTCAGAGGTCAACGCCAGAAACACCTGTCCTCACCTGGGGCAACTGTTCAGACATTAAATTAACTGCCCCTGTCTGAGGCAACTGTGTGTACATGAGATGAAACCTGCCCCCCATCACCATGAGTGTTTTCCTAACTGGCAGCTGCCCCTCCCCGGCTGTCTCCCCCCTCCCACTAGAGGGCAGTGAAGAGCACAGATTTACCTCCTCTCCCGACCCAGATGACCTGCTCCAGGGGGGCCTGTTTAATCTGTCTGGATTAACCCCCACAGCCTCCTCCTCCTCCCCCCCCCCCTCCTCCTCCTCCCCCCCCTCCCCTCCTCTTCCTTCTCCCCCCCTCCTACCCCTCCTCCCCCTCCTCCACACAGGGAAGGAAAAACATCCAGAGACACTTGTTGCTGTTAAACATCAGCTCTGCCCCAGCTCCCAAAGCGTCTCCCTCCTGCTGGCCTGGGGCGTTTCTGAAGCTGAAGCTTCGTCCACCCTGAAGCTGAAGCTTCGTCCACCCTGACACTGAAGCTTCGTCCACCCTGAAGCTGAAGCTTCGTCCACCCTGAAGCTGAAGCTTCGTCCACCCTGACACTGAAGCTTCGTCCACCCTGACGCTGAAGCTTCGTCCACCCTGACGCTGAAGCTTCGTCCACCCTGACGCTGAAGCTTCGTCCACCCTGACACTGAAGCTTCGTCCACCCTGATGCTGAAGCTTCGTCCACCCTGACGCTGAAGCTTCGTCCACCCTGACGCTGAAGCTTCGTCCACCCTGACGCTGAAGCTTCGTCCACCCTGACGCTGAAGCTTCGTCCACCCTGAAGCTGAAGCTTCGTCCACCCTGAAGCTTCAGCTTCGTCCACCCTGAAGCTTCAGCTTCGTCCACCCTGACACTGAAGCTTCGTCCACCCTGACGCTGAAGCTTCGTCCACCCTGACACTGAAGCTTCGTCCACCCTGAAGCTTCAGCTTCATCCACCCTGAAGCTTCAGCTTCGTCCACCCTGACACTGAAGCTTCGTCCACCCTGACACTGAAGCTTCGTCCACCCTGATGCTGAAGCTTCGTCCACCCTGAAGCTTCAGCTTCGTCCACCCTGAAGCTGAAGCTTCGTCCACCCTGAAGCTGAAGCTTCGTCCACCCTGACACTGAAGCTTCGTCCACCCTGACGCTGAAGCTTCGTCCACCCTGATGCTGAAGCTTCGTCCACCCTGAAGCTTCAGCTTCGTCCACCCTGAAGCTGAAGCTTCGTCTGCTGTGTTCTGTCTGCTGTCGTTCATCCCTCTTTACCAGCCAATGCTTTCTAGGCAGGGGAGATGGAGGAGTGTATTACTGAGGGCCCCGGGGTGGTGGGGGTAGCGGGGTGAGGGTGGTGGGGGGTAGCGGGGTGAGGGTGGTGGGGGTAGCGGGGTGAGGGTGGTGGGGGTAGCGGGGTGAGGGTGGTGGGGGTAGCGGGGTGAGGGTGGTGGGGGTAGCGGGGTGAGGGTGGTGGGGGTAGCGGGGTGGGGGCAGGCCGCTCTGCAGCCTCGTTCCTGTTCTGATGAGGTGGAGTCTAATTGATTTGTCAATACGAGCCATCTGGCGCAGAGGGATGGGGCTACAACCTGTTCTCCTTCCTGAGTGGGGGGGGGGTTGGATTACACACAACACACACACGCATCTTCTGAGATTTGATCAGCTCTGTTTTTTTACGCTCTTCCTCTGCTGCCCCCCCCAGATCTGTTACACTAACCGTGGGTCTGTCCCCTGTTGCCCTCTGCCCCCCCACAGGCACTCAGTGAATGATGATGGGGACAGAAGGCACACCAGAGCCTGCGGGGGTGGGCCTCCCAACCCCAAAGGAAGCAGCCTCTCGCCCCCACACGGGGGCTTGGGCAGGGATCAAAAGGTCGGGGGGGGGATGAAGCCTCTGGTGTCTTAATGAAAAGAGCTGAAATGGGGGCGACAGAGACAGAAGGACAGAATGGACGCTGCCCACTCCGATCAAGACCCCCCAACATCATCCTGCGTCACCCCCCCCCCCGTCCCTTCTCTGTCCTGTCAGCCGTCCTCCTCATTCCTCTGGTGATTATAAGTAGAGTCCTAGTGAACGATGGTGTGTACGATCACGAGTCAGTAGCAGACGTCACCTTTATATCTTACTTCAGACACTAAAGTCTCTAACCTCACTGATTCTGGGGAAACGTGAAAACCTCACAATTCCACGTTTGGCTCATTTTGTTTCACTTCAAGCAGCAGGATGAGATGATCCACTGGCGTCCCCGGGGCGAAGTGACGATTCTCCAACTGAGATCTCCATGTGTATTTAAGGAGGCGGTGCATCACCTCAAAGAAAAGCACAGAAATACAACTGAGTCAAGCTGCCCAGGATGTGGGTGAAGTGGAACCAAAGCGGGATCTGCTCTGAAACACTGACTCAAATCAGTGTTAGCGTGACACACGCAGGAAATAGACTTTTAGTGTTTATTCCAGTACTCCCTAACACACCAAAGTAGAGGTCACATGACTGTGTGCAACTTGAGAAATACAGTTAGTGATTTACCAACAACTGTGGAGTTGAGCTCGGAGTGCTTCATCATTTTCCTCTCAGGGTTGAAGATTGATGTCTCATTTCATTTTGTGTAGAAGCTGGAAGCTGTGATTGGCTCTTAGATGCTCCTGTCCACAACACACTGTGGAAAACATTAACTGGGATCCAGTTAACACACTGGAGTGTGTATGTGGTGGTGAAACGAGGAAGAGTCAACACTGGAGAGACTCATAAACGATCGAAGCATCTTCAATTGAAAGCTAATCCTGAGCTCACCTTATGGTTTTAATATACTGTATGTTGAGCCTTGAGATATGACTTTAATCCATTCTGTGACTGAACTCAGAAGTCAAACAATATTTAACCATTTAAAATAACCAGGAAACGTTCCAGCTGTTTTAAAAAAACCAAACCCATTAAATTAAGAAAAAAAACCATCTTTATCAACCAATAGACATGCAGAATTTAGCTGTATATAATTAATTATATATAAGTTACATAAAAAATGATAAAGAATGAAAAGAACACATGAGCTACTTCTTTACTCCTCCAACGAGAATGAGATCCAGTCCCACTGATGTATCCATCCGCCAACACGTGGTAAAGAACGAGATGCGGTCCCACTGAATATCCATCTGCCAACACATGGTAAAGAACGAGATGCGGTCCCACTGAATATCCATCTGCCAACACATGGTAAAGAACGAGATGCGGTCCCACTGAATATCCATCCGCCAACACGTGGTAAAGAACGAGATCCGGTCCCAGTGATGTATCCATCCACCAACTAGCGGTGGTGTCCTGAAACAAAAATATGGACAGACGGCTCGTAACACAAATAACTTGTATGTCAAGCAGCTCATATCTCCAGGTATGAGTGTATTTGCAATACCAACTAATCAAGTCAGTGATTAATTAGCAGACTAACCTGCTGATCTCTTTTTATAAGTGTTGGATCTTCTGTGCTAACCTCAGAAGAGAAGCATGCTAACAGCTTTAGCTGAGAGGGAACAGGAATGACTTTTAATTGATATTGTCCTACAAGCCATTCATATTTAAAGATCTCCTTCAGTCTTTTAGAAGAAGCTCCAGACATGTTGTGAGGACAAAGAAACTTCACCTGACTCTCCATCGGCATGGGGATTCATTCTCATGTCTAATTATCAAGCACTCCTTTCATGATTTTTTTCACACACTTTTGGGAAAACAAAGCGAGTCTCCAGCTCTGCAGGAACAGAGGGCAGCAGATCTGATGTAGAAACTGAAACAGGACAGCTTCCATGCCTCTTGGTCTGATTAGATTCTAGAGGAGATGCAGGAGAGCCACATAGTTTAGAGTAAAATTTGTGTGGGGAGGTAGAACGGAATGGACAAAGACTGGTGTGTCTCAAGAGCTCTGGCACCTCCCAGCAGAGTCAGACAACAGCCCAGGTTAAAGGTCATATGTACAGCTGGGGATGAGCTGAAGGTGGAGCATTGTGGGAAGGAGGTAAGGGGGACTGAGTCATAGAGCATCAGATGGTTGGTTTGTCTCGACCATATTTAACCTGAAGGATTCAAACACATGGGCATGATGGGTGTTTAGTCATTGTGTCCATTAAAATCTGTCACAATTTCACAAACTGGAAAAACATACATAGATTTTCATGTACCACCGCTGTATCCGCCATAGCGGGTCACGGGGAGCTGGCATAGGGCGTAAAGTGGGGGACACTCCGGGCACGATGCCAGTGCACTGCGGAGCCACATACAAAGACAGACAAACATGCACGCACACAATCACTCCTACGGTCAATTTGGGACCGGCCAATCAACCTGAAGCGCATGCTTTTGGAGGTGGGAGGAAGCCGGAGAACCTGAAGAGAACCCACGCAGACAGGGGGAGAACATGTGAACTCCGCACAGAGCGGGACTCGAACCCAGACCGCTAACCACTGCACCACCGTGCCGCCCACTGGAAAAACAATCACTTTAAATCTTGGCATTTTTGAACATTATTTTTCTCATAAAATAAAATTAAGGAAATGTATGTCAATCAAACAATCAATCAACTTTTGTTTATATAGCGCTTAATCAGCAGAAATTTGAAATCACTCTAACAGACAGAGAAACGCAACAGAACCCTCCAGAGCAAGCATAAGGGATAGCGGTAGGAAAAAAACTCATTGAGGAAGAAACTCCGGGCAGGACCCGGACTCTGCAAGGTGGTATTCGTCTTGACCTGTTGGGTGGGAAAGGAAATATACTGGGGATAGAGACAGGGCAAAGGAAAAGAGAGAGAGACAGAGAAAGAGTGGCAGATAGACCAGATTGAATTTTCAGTCCAGATTGTGCTGGAGTTGCTGAAGTGGGAGTGGGATTTCCAAGCCTTTGAATTTCCTGTCTTCTATACTTGTTCCCCACCTGTCGAGCAGAAGCACAAAGTCAGTGGCAGTATCTTGCAAGCATCTGAAAAGTCTAACTTAATATTAGCAGGAAAAGCAAAGAAAGAGAATTAAGAAGCACTTTAACATTAAAGTAACAGCAGAGACCGAGAAAATACCCTCAGCAGTCTGAAACTATAGCAGCTGATCTAGTAGAATCTGTGTGGTTTCTAATTGTAAGCTTTATCAAAGAGGAGGGTTTTGAGTCTACTCTAAAATAACTCCAAGGTTCAGAGAGATGAACTTTCGTACAGCACCAAAGTTGTTCAGGAGGACTGTCCGACACCTCAGGAGGGGGAAACGGAGGACCATCCAAGCTGTATACGGCGAGGATGGGACACTGTTGACCTCGACTGAGGAGGTTGTCGGACGGTGGAAGGAACACTTTGAGGAACTCCTGAATCCAGCTACCCCAACTGACCCGTCCTCTGTTGCAGAGGCAGAGCTGGAGGATGATGGGGGATCAGAGTCAATCTCTCTGAGTGAAGTCACCGAGGTAGTTAAACAACTTCACGGTGGCAAAGCCCCGGGTGTTGATGAGATTCACCCAGAAATGCTGAAGGCTCTGGGTGTTGAGGGGCTGTCATGGATGACACTCATTTTTAAAATTGTGTGGAAGTCTGGGACAGTGCTGAAAGAGTGGCAGACTGGGGTGGTGGTTCCTCTTTTTAAAAAGGGGGACCAAAGGGTGTGTGCCAACTACAGGGGCATCACACTCCTCAGCCTCCCTGGGAAAGTTTACTCCAAGGCTGGAAAGGAGGTTCTGGCCGATTGTTGAGCCTCAGATTGAGGAGGAACAATGTGGGTTCCGTCCTGGTCGTGGAACAACGGACCAGCTTTTTACTCTCGCAGGGATCCTAGAGGGGCTTGGGAGTATGCCCATCCAGTCTACATGTGTTTTGTAGACTTGGAGAAGGCGTACGATCGTGTCCCCAGGGATATACTGTGGGAGGCACTGCAGGAGTATGGGGTGAGGGGGCCTCTCCTCAGGGCCATCCAATTCCTGTACGCCCAAAGTGAGAGCTGCGTTCGGGTTCTCAGTGGTAAGTCGGACTTGTTCCATTGGGCTGTTGGCCTTGTTGGCCAGGGCTGCGCTTTATCACCAATTCTGTTTGAGATTTTCAAGGACAGGATATCGAGGCGTAGTCGTGGTGAAGAGGGGTTACAGTTTGGTACTCCACCAGCGAGAATGAGAGCCAGTCTCAGGTGATGTACCCATCTGCCGACTGGCGGTGGTGTCCTGAAGCACGGCTTGTATCTCAGACTTTTGTAGAACGTCGAACAAAAATACAGACTGCGCAATGGCTCATATCTCAAATCAGCAGCTCGGATCTTGAGGTTCTACCATAGTTGTATATTAACATCATCCTTTGGTGATGTCATCTTTCTGTCTTCTCATATTATCTAACTTGGCTCTTTGGCACTAAGGACATTCCCCCAGATCTGTACCCCTAAAAAGGTATGAGGATCTCCCTGCTTTACCCAATAGTTGTACAAACATAAGCAGAGAGTGAGAGATCAGATGGGGAAGGGGAAAGAGATGAAAAGAGAAATGGACAGATATAGACGTAGATAACTGATTTATCAATCTCCACAGATTCGTAAGCAATTATATGGTACAAGAAAGAGTTAAACAAGGATACAGAAATCATCCCACCCAGTCCGGACTACTATTTACAGAGATCTCAGGTGGACCGGCCACAATTCACACAGGAACACCTGCCTAACGGCTCTGCGCATGACTGGAGAGGAATCGATCAGTGGTGCAGCTCCATGTGTTAACTTCCCTGACACCTACAGAAACCTGCCTAAAGACGCCAAAACTCCTCAACATTCATCAGCATGAGAAAAAGTTAAGGCCATCATAGGTGCAGTTCCACACAATTTAACAAGCATGGAACTGCACGCACCCGAACTGTATGGCACCCGAACAGAAATTCCGTTTCTATCACAGCAAATAAGTCTCTAATTTTATCGTGGCTTTTGAAGTTTTGTTGACACTTTAACGTTTCCAGCAAAGAACCACACTGTGGGCTTTTATCAGTTGTGTCCCACCAGAACGGAAAGCGTCGGACATTTGACAGTCTCTCACAAAAAAAAAAAATTAAAGCAAATAGACTATCAGCCAGAACTAAATGGCCATTATTTACCGATTCAATGTTCTCTGGATCTGATATCTCACACATTTTTTCACGCTGAATAGACTGTCTTCTCATCTTTTCTTCTTCTTTTCCTTTCGGCTTTTCCCTTCAGGGGTCGCCACAGCGAATCAATTGCCTCCATCTAACCCTGTCCTTTGCATCCTCTTCTCTCACACCAAATACCTTCATGTCCTCTTTCACTACATCCATAAACCTCCTCTTTGGTCTTCCTCTAGGCCTCCTGCCTGGCAGTTCAAAACTCAGCATCCTTCTACCAATATATTCACTATCTCTCCTCTGGACATGTCCAAACCATCTCAGTCTGGCCTCTCTGACTTTATCTCCAAAACCTCTAACATGTGCTGTCCCTCTGATGTACTCATTCCTGATCCTATCCTTCCTGGTCACTCCCAGAGAGAACCTCAGCATCTTCATCTCTGCTACCTCCAGCTCTGTCTCCTGTCTTTTCCTCAGTGACACTGTCTCTAGACCAAACAACATCGCTGGTCTCACCACAGTTTTGTACACCTTTCCTTTCATTTTAGCTGAAACTCTTCTATCACACATCACACCTGACACTTTTCTCCACCCATTCCATCCTGCCTGGACACGCTTCTTCACCTCTTTTCCCCACTCTCCATTGCTCTGGACTGTTGACCCTAAGTACTTAAAATCCTCCACCTTCTTGATCTCTTCTCCCTGTAACCTCACTCTTCCACTTGGGTCCCTCTCATTCACACACATGTACTCTGTCTTACTGCGGCTAACCTTCATCCCTCTCCTTTCCAGGACAAACCTCCACCTCTCTAGCTTCTCCTCCACCTCGTCCCTACTCTCACTGCAGATCACAATGTCATCTGCAAACATCATAGTCCATGGAGATTCCTGTCTAACCTCGTCTGTCAGCCTGTCCATCACCATAGCGAACAAGAAGGGGCTCAGAGCTGATCCCTGATGCAGTCCCACCTCCACCTTGAACTCCTCTGTCACACCTACAGCACACCTCACCACTGTCTTACAGTCCTCATACATGTCCTGCACCGCTCTAACATACTTCTCTGCCACTCCAGACTTCCTCATACAATACCACAGTTCCTCTCTGGGCACCCTGTCATAAGCTTTCTCCAGATCTACAAAAACACAATGCAGCTCCGTCTGGCCTTCTCTGTACTTCTCTATCAACATCCTCAAAGCAAATACTGCATCTGTAGTACTCTTTTTTGGCATGAAACCATACTGCTGCTCACTAATGCTCACTTCTGCCCTTAGTCTAGCTTCCACTACTCTTTCCCATAACTTCATTGTATGGCTCATCAGCTTTATTCCTCTGTAGTTGCCACAACTCTGCACATCTCCCTTGTTCTTAAAAATGGGCACCAGCACACTTCTCCACTCCTCAGGCATCTTCTCACTATCTAAGATCCTGTTGAACAACCCAGTCAGAAACTCTACTGCCACCTCTCCTAGACACTTCCAAACCTCTACAGGTATATCATGAGGACCGACTGCCTTTCCACTATTCATCCTCTTCAGTGCTCTCCTCACTTCATGCTGACTAATCTTTGCTACATCCTGGTCCACAACAGTCACCTCTTCTAGTCTTTGTTCTCTCTCATTTTCCACGTTCATCAACTCTTCAAAGTACTCTTTCCATCTTCCCATCACACTGCTGGCACCTGTCAATAGACTTCCATCCCTATCCTTAATCACCCTAACCTGCTGTACGTCCTTCCCATCTCTGTCTCTCTGTCTTGCCAGCCTATATAGATCAGTCTCTCCCTCCTTACTGTCCAACCTAGCATACAAGTCATCATAAGCTTCTTGTTTGGCCTTTGCTACCTCTACCTTCACCTTACGCTGCATCTCCCTGTACTCCTGTCTACTCTCCTCAGTCCTCTCACTGTCCCACTTCTTCTTAGCTAACCTCTTTCTCTGAATACACTCCTGTACCTCCTCATTCCACCACCAAGTCTCCTTATCTACTTTCCTTCCAGATGACACACCAAATACTCTCCTACCTGTCTCCCTGATCACATTAGCTGTAGTTTTCCAGTCATCTGGAAGCACCTCCGGACCACCCAGAGCCTGTCTTAACTCCTTCCTAAAGGTCATGCAATACCCTTCCTTTTTCAGCTTCCACCATTTCGTCCTCTGCTCTGCCTTTGCCCTCTTCATCTTCCTCACCACCAGAGTCATCCTACACACCACCATCCTATGCTGTTTGGCTACACTCTCACCTACCACTACTTTACAGTCACTGATCTCCTTCAGGTTACATCGTCTACACAAGATGTAGTCTACCTGTGTGCTCCTACCACCACTCTTATAGGTCACCCTATGTTCCTGCCTCTTCTGGAAGAAAGTATTCACTACAGCCATTTCCATCCTTTTTGCAAAGTGAACTACCATCTGTCCTTCTGCGTTCCTCTCCTGGATACCAAACCTGCCCATCACTTCCTCATCACCTCTGTTACCTGCACCAACATGTCCATTGAAGTCTGCACCAATGACAACTCTCTCACTTCTAGGTATGCTCTGCATCACTTCATCAAAGTCCAACCAGAATTTCTCCTTCTCCTCCAGCTCACATCCTACCTGTGGGGCATACCCACTAACAACATTGAACATCACACCTTCTATTTCTAGCTTCAGACTCATCACTCTATCCGACACTCTTTTTACCTCCAGGACATTCCTAACAAACTCCTCCTTCAAGATAACTCCTACTCCATTTCTCTTCCCATCTACACCATGATAGAACAACTTGAACCCTGCTCCTAAACTTCTAGCCTTGCTACCTTTCCACCTGGTCTCCTGGACACACAGTATGTCTACCTTCCTCCTCTGCATCATGTCGACCAACTCTCTACCTTTTCCTGTCATAGTTCCAACATTCAACGTCCCTACTCTTAGTCCTATACTCTTGGCGTTCCTCTTCTCTTTCTTCGTGCGAACACACTTTCCTCCTCTCCTTCTTCGACCAACAGTAATCCAATTTCCACCGGCGCCCTGTAGGTCAACAGCGCCGATGGCGGTCGTTGTTAACCCGGGCCTCGACCGATCCGGTATGGAAGTCATAGGTTTGATTCGCATCTTTGATTTGGCAAAAGTTTTACACCGGATGCCCTTCCTGACGCAACCCTCTGTATTTATCCGGGCTTGGGACCGGCACAATAAGACACTGGCTTGTGCCCTCTTGCGGCTACATTCGTCTTCTCATCTTTTGATTTTTGTTTTTTAAGTTTATTGGAAGTCACCCATTTAATAACAGAAATGTTAAAGATAGGTCTTTAGTCAAAGCAAATAGATATTAATAAGCAGACAAACAACATATATTTGGACAAATCTTCAATATACTGTATGGTTACCCACGCAGGTAGTTTTAGGAAGACTAACTAAAAAAAAATTATGTCTCTCGGCTGGCATTGGAACGCCTCGGGCTCCCCCCGTAGGAGCTGGAGGAGATGCCTGGGGAGAGGGAAGTGTGGGCATCCCTCCTGAGACTTGCCCCCGCGACCCTGCCCTGGATAAGTGACTGAAGATGGATGGATGGATGGAAGGATGCTCACATAGCTTTGGAAGCCACCTCCAACCACTGCCCTCTACCATCACCCTGGATGGAGGAGAACATCTGCATCCTAATTAATTTGCTGATGGGATTGTTTGGTGTGTACACGACTCGTGAACAACAATACATCCAGAATGATT